>FIZR01009872.1:0-31915 GCA_900060175.1 Ferrisia virgata | reverse complement strand
AGGTCCTGTAAGTGCCTTTCGATGGCGCTCCCGCATCCCTCCAACCCTTATCGCTTATTATCAAAGAAATCCGTTTTGGGGTCTTAGAAGACCATTAAAACGATTTTTAGTCAAATCAGATATTGATTTATATTTTTTTTTCCGAACATTAAAATCATTTACTCTGCTCAATACCGACCAAAATCACTCCAATATGAGTGAGGATGAACTTGGGTCAAAATTCAGTTATGCCCAAATTTAGGAGAGGAGGTGCTGAGGGGCTAAAAAGGCAAAAAAAAATTCACTTTGAGCCAATCGATTGACAGTCCAAAGTTTTGTAACATATCCAAAAATCAGCTTTTTAGGTCAATTAGAAAGGGAGATATGGGGGTTTCCCTCTTTTTGACCTTGAAAAAGGGCTGTTCTTCTCCTATCTCGCCACCAAATTGAGCTAAGAAGTTAAAATTTGGTATGTACTTTAAGTTGAGGCCCTAGATGTTCCTTTTGGGAGTCTCGATTTTTTAGCTGCATTGCACCCTCTCATGGCCCCAAAAAAGAGGTTTTTTGATAGGTTTTTCTCATTTTTTTTGAGTTTGTTCCTCACATAACTCCCCTCCAAATTGAGCTAGGAAGTTAAAATTTGTTACGTACATTTAGTATGACCCCCTAGACGTTCCTTTTGCGAGTCTCAACTTTTCAGCCCCTTTTCACCCCTTCGCAGCTTCAAATATGTGGTTTTTTGGTGATTTTTTTCTCATTTTTTGAGCTTGTTCCACGCATAATTCCCCCTCACCCCTCCTAAACAAATCATCAACTTGGAATCAGTTATGTACATTTATTAAGGGTTCTGGATGCGCTTTTTGGGGGACTCGACTTTACAACTCCATTACACCCCCTCACAGACCTGAATCTGTGGTCGAGTTTTTAACCTCACTGAACCCTTCGTCCCAGCGATGCTTTTTTTCAATTCTCAAGATCTTTCCCTTTCTTTTGCACCTTAAGATTAAATATTAATCGTCGAATTCCTTGTTTTCAACAATCGGGTCGGCCAGAATCCCTTCATCCCTTCTTTTTTTTTTGCATTTTACGATTGCACAAGTAATAATAATGGACAATAACGTCAGGATACTTTGGCTCAACACAAACCTGACGTGAATATTTCAAGCAAACTATTACATATACACTTTTAATCGTAAAATCAATCCGCTCCCCCCCCCCGGTGTCTTACTTCACCCACCCTTGACTGCTCTGTTAAATCATTAGAAAAAAAAAAATACACGAAGCAAATAATATATCGAAATTCTTCGAATTGGCGAATTTTTCCATCGCCATATTTAAACTACAAGCGAATGTTTACAATTAACCGGGTACTTTTCTTTTTCCAAAATAATTTGCCAAATAACAATTACACATTATGTAATTGGTTACAAAAGCTTCAACATACAATAACCAACGTTGGCTCGAAACAACCTTCAAATGTTCTTGATGATCTAAATTTCGCGCAATCCGGGTAACAACAACGTTTACAAACATCGTATTTTTATTACTTTTTTTTTTTTTTTTTTTTTCACGCGTGATTTATTTTTGGTTATGGAAGCACATAATACGTACGTACGTAGTCGTACACATTCACATACTATACACATTTACGTGTAAGGTACCTACCAAGCTATCACTAAATAGGTAGGTAAAGTACCTACAATTCACATCGTACATGGCTGCAAATAACAATACACGAAGGGTGGTGAGAGAGTGTGGGGTAGGGAATGAAAAAAAGGAAAAAGCTACTACTAACCACGTTGGATGAATATTTTCACTCTTTCTGGTCTCGTTTATTATTCAAATAATACTACTGATGGACGGGGCAGACAGACGGACGTTATAGGCAACGACATTTAAATATAATTATAACGTGTTTGTTATTAATTATGAAAAGAAGAAGGAAACCCAAACAGTAAGTAGTATTATGGTGTGGTGTATGGAACAAGATGACACGTATACATTTTCTTCTTCGTATGTATACTTACGGAGACCTCTATTATAATTACCATAAGAAGAATAAAAAAATTTACTACAATAAAGTAATACACGATATGAAACTCGCTTTCGGGTCGTCTGGGCTCTATTAAAGACATACATGTATATCGCTATCGTATGGATACAAAACAAAATCTTCTTAGCACAAGAAGGAAAGACGAAGATGCGAAAAAAAAAAGGCCAACATAATTAAGCTCAAAACTACCGCAGCAGCACGCTGCACGCCATCCATATACGAGAAATAATCAACTATACTCGAACATATGGCAAAAGGGACCACAACTAGTAAGTATTAGCACCCCTTTACCGACCTATCTGACTCGTATTATTGCTGCTTTCCAATGTACGTGTACGTATAGTGGCCGCAGGGCGCACATCCGCATTGTATTCGACCGTAAAATAAACAAAAAACTAGTATTGTTGCATTCGATGACAATTAAATTTTTCGGAGGCGACAATTATGCCGAGTAAACAGTTCCATGATGATACCGAAGTTAAATATTTACTCTGGTTGGATTTTTTTTTTCCACCAACGCGACGGCGAGGGGCGTAGACGGTACTGTGGCAATCCGCATACAACGATGTACATTCATATACGTAATCTACGTACAGTATTATAGCTATATCTATATATTGTATAAAAGTCCATAATTTTATGTCATCGTTTTCAACGTTCGAACCGTGTACCTATGTTACCTACCTACACCACCTAGCTACCTGGTACCTATATCTACGTACGTCTACGTGCCCGCTAACTCTCGCAGTATAAATATTATTTACGTTGGTATATATCGTTAATGCCAAACAGCCCCATCCTCGTATCGTGTAGTAAATTAGTACGACGTAAAATACACAAAATAGGACGCTGGTATATTGTATCGCGTACCTCGTCGCGTCGTATCTAGCTTCTCTATCTGTGTACGTGTGTAATTCTACGTATACATGTCTAGGCTCTTTCTACCTACATATCGAAAACCGATACCTGTATTACCTATCAAATGTAGCAAACCTCGCTACCCTGGACCAAAAGTATAGCTAACTTCGAATTGTCCTATCGTGAAATACTTACATCTCTTAGTAAGCCAAGAGTTAAACATCATCGAAAGCATTTGACATATTGCTGAAATTCCGAAAAATTAAAAAATTCACAATATTCTCCGTACTTTGACGGTGGTTGTAAGCATTTTTATGATTTTGAGGATTTCAGAGGTTTTAGATGGCTGACACGACACCCCCTCCCTTCCTTCCACGTTTTGAGGGCTTCAGGTAGTTGGGAAATGGGGAAAAAAATCATCGCTTTTGAGCCAATTTTTTTTGGAGCTACATATGAAGCATTGCATAAGTGTTGAAAAAAATGGAAGCCCTTAAAAGGCATGTCTAAAGATACCCAAAGAATCTGCGTGTGAAATTTCAGCCCTGTAGTTGATTTCGGAGGAAAAAGATGGAATTGTGGGGCGAACCAACTTTTTCGCATGGTAAAACATGAAAAAAAGCCCCATATGTGCTATTCTAATCAACTTAGGAATCCAATTTTTGGATATGATGTATGTACAAATTTACATTGTCTATAAATTGGTTTAAAAACGAAAAATTCTTACAAATATTGGATTGCAGCAAGCTCTCGCCCAATTTTTTGACATGATTCAATGTTGACTTAAGATAATTCTTATTCCTATACGTAAAATAACCATTAAAAAAAAGCATCCCTTTTCAGCCTGATTTTCGTGACATGTTACAATCATCCGAATTAAAAAAGCATTGCTTGGCAATGGGGGGGGGGGGGGGGGGGGGGGGCGGCAGCAATGTGATTGAAAAGTTGAGACCCCAAAAAGGCAGAACTTATACTCCTACTGAATGCACATACCTAATTTCAAGTTCCTAGATCAATTTGAAAAGGGGGTTTATTGAGAGGAATAAACTCAAAAAATAAAAAACGATCAAAAAACCTCATTTTTGGAGCTGTGAGAGGCTGCAATGGAGCTGAAATGTCAAGACCTCCAAATGGCACATCTAGGATCCCTACTCAATGTACATACCGAATTTCAACTTCCTAGCGTATTTTGGTGGGGCATGAGGGGAGCAAAAGCTGTTTCAAGGTCAAAAAAGGGGGGAAACCCTCATATCTCCCTTTCTAATTGACCTAAGAACCTGATTTTTGGATATGTTGTATAACTTTGGATTATCTATCAATTAACTAGGAAAAAAAACAATTTTTGTTTTTTTGGTCCTTTAGCACCCCCTCCCCCAAATTTGAGCACAACTGAATTTTGACTCGAGGTCATCCCCATTCTTGAATATCAAATGACCCGCCAATCGTAGCCTATTCCCTAAATTTGATAGATTTTGGTCAGTATCGAGCTGATCAAATAATTTTTTAGTTGGGTTGGGGGGAGGGGGGAGAATAAAAAAAATCTCATACGGTTAAAAATAATCGTAATGGTCTTATAAGACCTCAAAATAGATTTTATTGATATTCCCCCCTTTCCCCTCTCGCTCTCAACACCTGTAAGTCGATAGACTATAATAAGCTGGTTTTCATTGACAACACGACATTGAAAATTAAGCAGAAAATTATCATCAGTATGTCCAAAAATGGTCTTAATGCTCTTCGAAGGGGAATTATGCGAGAAAAACTGACAAAAAACCACATTTTCGGCGTTGTGTAGGGATACAAGGGTGCTAAAAAGTGGAAACCGTCGAAAAGGCACATCGAAGACCTATACTAATTCTGAATAGCAAATTTCAGCTTCTCACCTCAATTTGAAGGCGGAGGAGAGTTATACGAGTAACAAAAAAACAACATTTTGGGACTGTAAGGAGGAACCAGTACGTGTGAAAAGTCGAAATCCTCTACAGACACATTTACCCCCTCTCCCCTCCCCTCCTCGCCAAATCTATACATCAAATTTCAATTCTCTAACTCAATTAGGAGGAAAGCGAGGGGAGGAATAGGCTCTTTTCAATGTCAAAAATGGAAAACCTCGTCATATCTTTCCTTTTAATTCACCTGCGAGGGTGATATTTGGATATGTTGGATGATTTTAGATTGCCTATCGATTTACTCGAACGGGAACATTTTTTTCGATTTCAGCTCCTCAGCACCCCCTGCCCAAAATTCGAGCATGACTGAATTTTGACCCGACGTGAACCTCACATCGAAATATCAAATCTGCCTCTAATTTAAGCCTGTTTCCCAAATTTGAGCGATTTTGGTCAGTATTGAGCTGAACAAACGATTTTTAATGAATGGTGGTGGGGGGAGGGGAGGAAGAATGATGAATAAATAAATATCTGACATGGTCAAAAATGGTTGGAATGTTTTTCTACGATCCAACACCGGATTTTGTTGATTATCTCCCCCCCCCCACCCGCGAAGCGAGGTCAAAAACTTCATAAAATATTATAAATGTGTGCGGAGGAGGGGGGGGAGGTCAAAAAATGTTTTAGCGGATCTTTCAAGTTCAAATGTCAATTTTTAATACCTGCCGAAATCGAATCATTTAGCAATAAAGGTGTGCTTCGAAATTATTTTACAAAAAGAATTCTGCGGAAGTCAAAACTCAAAAGCCCTCTACCTTGGGTCTGCCCTGTATTTTCAGGTAAGTCACGTACCCATTAATTCTCACAAACCTCCTTTCAATGTTCGAATATTTTGCAAAATTATTTTATGGATGAAGAGTCCGAAAATGATCTTTTCGGCTTGAAATCTGTTTAATAAAGCTGAGGCCTTTTTGCTTATTAGAAAAAAAAAGTTTCAAATTAGACTTATTCGCCGTTCCTAAAAATTGTACGCTGAGGACAAAAATACACGATCACCCCCTCCTCCCTTCTCTTGCGGGTAAAATCGTTACCAGTAATAGCTTGGTTTTCATTGTAAATATGACATACGAGTGAAAAACTTTAACCTATTCAGGCCTATGAGGGGATGCAATGTGACTGTAAAGTTGAAACTCTCAAAAGGCACATCAATTTCAAACCTCTGCCTTAATTAGGAGGGAAGATATTGGTGAAACAAGCTTTTTTTGAAGTTATAAATGGAACCTTCCTTCATATAACCCCTTTTATAATTGACGTAGCACGTTAATTTTTAAATATGTTACACAACTCTTGATTCTCTATCGGTTGGTATAAAAAGGAATAATTTTTTGCCATTTTACCTCCTCAGCACCCTTTCCCCAAATTTGGAGGTAACCAAATTTTCCTCCCAGGACCATCGCCACTCAAAAATATCAAATTTGCCACCAATCTAAGCCCTATGTCCCAAATTTCATCGATTTTTGTCGATATCGAGCTGAGCTATAATTTTTTGTTTCGGTCAAAAACAGAAGCTTCGCATTGGAGTCTGATTTTCATAAAGTGAGAAGATATTTGAATTATCCACTCGTGAAATAAAAAGAAGAGCACTCTGGGATGTTTTTTTCTTGAATAACGATAGGCGTACAGGAAGATATCGGAGTGGATAGATGGAACTCCCAAAAGGCACTTTCAAAACCTATACTAAATCTGCGTACTAATCAAATTCGCTGCCAATTTAAGCCTACTGCCCAAATTTAACTGATTTTGGTCGGTATCGAAGTTTTGGTGAAATAAAAAAAAATAATAATAATAAATAATAAATAATAAGTATTTGCTGTAGCCAAAAATGGTTTCTATGATCTTAAATCTAAAAAAAAAAAAAAAAAATTTCGAACAAATAGTCATCTGAAACGAGGATAGGAGATTATATGTATATTGATGATTATAGACGATTGATTTGTTTAGTTTTTAGTGACTCGAGCCATGTGTGTTCTCCAGTTTTTAGCATTATAAAGTCTTTATTTTTCAATAGGATACGTATGTACGTATGTAGTAGCCTCTATCTATCTTTCAGTTCGACACTTTGACCATATTTTATAGGATACGAAGGTGCGTATACGGAATGCAATGAAACCCAAGCTAACAACGCAACGCCTATTTTATGTCTTCAGATATTTTATATTTTGTCAATCGTCGTCGTTCAAGGTTCCAAGACCCCTTGCAGTTAGTGACCCTCCGAACCTATACATATTATATGGCCTGACATCGGTATGTGTAAGATTAATAACGACGACGATGACGATGAAGATGAGATGTGACCATCTTTAGCACGCTGCTAGATTGGTCGTGGTCGTGGTCGTAGCGTTGAGTGTGGACACATTGACAGTGGGTCATTTCGATGATTTAGCTCGGTAGTCGGTACACCCAACGTGATGGGAATATGGATGGACGCGGTGGCATATGAAGGATATGCGAGTGTGTCGTTCTTGTCATCTTATTAGACCCATTTTATTTTGTTCGAACAAATGAAGGACGAAGGTACCAGAACTGATCGACTTCAGTTTCAACAAAAACAATACAGTTTTGAGATTGTGAATTTTTTAAGCCTAAGAAGTCATGCTGCGAAGAAGGCGAAGATTATAATTTTTTTAAGGGGTTTCGACCAATAAAGTCAGCAATAATCATCACCAAAATCGTACAAGTCATGGATTTTTAGCCTGATTTTTTATGCCATATTGTAAAAAAAAAAAAAAAAAAACCGGGGGCAATTACAGTTTATCAATCTAAGATGGATGGGGGAGGGGGGAGGGGGCGATAAGAACAAAATCCGTTCTGGGGCCCAAGAAGACTATTAAGACCATTTTTGACGATGTTAGATATTTATTATTATTTTTTTTTTTTAATATTTTTGCTTTCTGTTTTCCTAAAACTAAAAATCATTTGCTCAGCTCGATACCCACCAAAATCAATTCAATTTGGGCAGTAGGCTTGTGTTGGCGGCGGTTTAGATATATTTGAGGAGGAGATGGGAGGGGGTGCTGAGGGGCAGAAATCGTAAAAATTGTTCCTTTTCAAGCCAATCGATACGATAGAGAATCAAAAGTTGTACCACGTATGCAAAAAACAGCCTTCCAGGTCAATTAGAAGAGGTGTGAGGGCGGTCCCATTTTTGACCTTGAAAAAAGCTTCTCTTTCTATGTCTCTTCTAGAAATTCAGACAGTAAGTTGAAATTTGGTATGTAGACTTGGTGGGGACAAAGCCAGAGACTTGATTTTTGGAAGATTCAACTTTTCAGCCCCCTGGGAACCACCATCCCACCCCCGTCCCAAAGTAATTTTTAGTAGGTGTTTCTTTTTTTTTCTAGTTTGTCTCGCGCGTATTTAGGAGGTTGAAATTTGGCACGTAGTTGCCCGAAATGTGCTTTTTCGGGGTTTCAGATACTCATTTCAATACCTACCTGCACTCTTACCCTATGCCGAAGGAAAACTATCCTAGTACACATGTTATTTTTATTAATTGAATGGGCAATTTCCTCATCTTCTTTACTTTTGAGAAATAAGGGTTAAAAAGCAACGTATTGCGATTCTTTTTTCAAGTTAGTTTGTCGTATAACTCTAGTCATTTCTCCCCCTCACCCCCACCCCTGCCTCCAACACCATACCTGGGACTAGAATATCTTATTTCTGAAGTTCATTACCAATCATTGGATTGAGGGGGGAAGGGGGTAAGAACCATAAGACAATATGACATGAAGATGCAGAGCAAAAAAATTTCTCAAGTTTTTTCAATTCAAATTAGAATTAATTGCTTGAGTTTTGGCGATAATTTGACACCTGAACTAAAATTTTACTCGATGGGGGGAGGGGGATTGTGAGTCAAAATACATAATTTCACAAAAAAAGACAAAATTTTGAAATTTCGAAACGGCACATTTTAAACCCTCTTCAATGACCAAATGCTTACTAAATTGTGAATAATTTCATACGTGTTTTTTTGAGCCTATGGTGCTCAAAAACTCTAAACGCTTGACTTTTCGATTTATAAAATAATGAAAAATTACAAAATCTTCTCAGTTAGAAAAAACACACACGCATAGTAAATTGTAATCTATAAAAACCAAGAGTAATACTACACTTACATCACCTTTGAAATTGATACAAAAAATTGAAATTTGATGCGTGGATCAAGAGTGGTATCCAACAAGAACCCTTTCAAAGACCTTATTAAATTGTCTCAAAAAATAATGTAAACGAATTAAATTACTGCGCGAACCACGTTCTTTATTAATTACACTAAAAATAACCACACCGTCAAGTTTTATCACTTCCTTTGCTGTAGAATGAATCAGCATTAAGCATAAAAAAGAATTAATTAAAAATGGGTGCACGAGTGTGACCTTGTACAATGCATCTCCCAAATTCGTTTTAATGATAACCTCACCTCTCTCCTCTTCTTCATCCCTTTTTCTAAAACTCGCATTATTTTATTAATGTATTAAATGTTTTTTTTTTTTTTTTACTCGTATACGTAACGCGTTCACAAACACCCATTAAGTAAAAAATGGACTATGGGTAATTTAAACTGGAATGTGAAGGGGCGAAAGCACTTTCGAAGCAATAAACGAAAGTCTTTATTGAGTCAAGAGCAAAAAATATAATAAACATTTTTTTGGAAATTTAATACCAGAAACATTTGGCGAATTTTCGTAAAATACTAGGCTTAGAAGAACTGTAAATATATTTACACTAGAAAAAGAAGTGGTACGAGAACAGGTTGAAACTCCAAACAAAGGCACGTCTAGGACACCGATGCTAAACCAGCATGCCAAATTTTAAACTACTAAATTTTGAGGGAATATATGCTGGCTGTAAAGTTGAAAAATTGCCAGACTGTATTTAAATTGACAAAAAACCAACTTTTTTTGGAGCTACATAGAAAGCATTGCATAGGTGTTGAAAAAAATGGAAGCCCTTAAAAGGCATGCCTACAGATACCTGCAGAATCTGCGTGTGAAATTTCAGCCCTGTAGTTGATTTTGGTGGAAAAGATGGAATTGTAAGGAGAACCAACGTATTGGGTCCCAGCAAGCTCTCGCCCAATTTTTTGATATGATTGAATGTTGACTTAAGATAATTCCTATTCCTATACGTAAAATAACAATTAAAAAAAAAGCATCCCTTTTCAGCCTGATTTTCGTGACATGTTACAATCATCCGAATTAAAAAAAGCGTTACTTGACAATTGGGGGGGGGGGGCAACGGGACTGAAAAGTTGAGACCCCAAACAGGCAGAACTTATACTCCTACTGAATGCACAAACCTAATTTCAAGTTCCTAGATCAATTTGGAAGGGGGATTTCTCGAGAGGAATAAACTCGAAAAATGAAAAACGATCAAAAAACCACATTTTTGGAGCTGCAAGAGGCTACAATGGAACCGAAATGTCAAGACCTCCAAAAGGCACATCTAGGATCCCTACTCAATGTACATATCGAATTGCAACTTCCTAGCGTATTTTGGTGGGGCATGAGGGGAGCAAAAGCTCTGTTTCAAGGTCAAAAAAGGGGAGAAACCCTCATATCTCCTTTCCTAATCGACCTAGGAACTTGAATTTTGAATATGTTATACAACTTTGGATTCTCTATCAATTGACTAAAAAGGAACAATTTTTGTGTTTTTGGCCCCTTAGCACCCCCTCCCCAAAATTTGAGCACAACTGAATTTTGACTCGAGGTCATCCCCATTCCTGAATATCAAATGACTCGCTAATAGAAGCTTATTCCTTAAATTTTATAGATTTTGGTCGGTATCGAGCTGATCAAATAATTTTTTAGTTGGGTGGGGGGGGGGATAAATAAAATCTCATATGGTTAAAAATTTGACCTAAGAACCTGATTTTTGGATATGTTGCATAACTTTGGATTATCTATCGATTAACTAGGGAAAAAAACAATTTTTGTTTTTTTGGTCCCTTAGCACCCCCTCCCCCAAATTTGAGCACAACTGAATTTTGACTCGAGGTCATCCCCATTCTTGAATATCAAATGACCCGCCAATCGAAGCCTATTCCTTAAATTTGATAGACTTTGGTCGGTATCGAGCTGATCAAATAATTTTTTAGTTGGGTGGGGGAGGTGGGGGGGGGGGAATAAATATCTGACATGGCCAAAAATGGTTGTAATGGTCTTCTAAGACCCCAAAATAGATTTTGTTGATATCTCCCCCCCCCCAACCTGTAAGTCGATAGACCATAATAGCCTCGTTTTCATTAACAACACGAACTACATTGAAACTGAAGCTGAAAATTAATCACCAGCATGTCCAAAAATGGTCTTAATGGTCTTCCAGGGCCTTAAAACGTAGGCTAAAAACAACTACTAAATTCAACAGATATGTGTAACCACGTTACGGTTTACGTAGCTGGCCCCCCTCTTCTCTTCTCTTCTCTTCCCTTCCAATTTTCTACACCAAAGGTAACAGTCACATTATGACGTAATTTGATTACTTTTAATAAATTCATATGATTTCACAAATTGTGTAATTTTCTCAAAATTCCCTAAACGGTGTATTTAGAAGAAAAAAAATTAAAATTAAAATTTTCAACCTTTTAATTTTAATGCGCATGTAAGACATTTCGCGGTCAAAAAAAATTACCCGAATCACTCGTCAATTGACAATACCAACGAGAAAGGCTCGTTTAGCAAATTCTTTTGAGTGTGAAAAAAATTACATTTTTTCACCAATTCGTCGCTCTCCTTCCCTCCCACAAGCATAGATAAAAAAATTGCTCGCGCGATTCGCCGAAATTCACACACACGAGCAAATTCGAGCTATCGATACGTCCGCCCGCCGTCGCATCGTGTCGAATGGGAAAACGAAACGAAATGAAAATTGGCGACGTAATTTTCGCACGTTCGACTTATAAATAATTTATCAGCCGGAAAGAAGGTCGCCGTCGTATTTGTCGACGACGCGATTCACGGCCAACACTTTTCTTTCACAAAACGTGTGCGACTCGCTGGTGGTAATTTTCCGCCAAATTGGTAATTTTTTTCAACAGGATAACGAACTGCTCTCGCCTCTTCGCACTTACACACTATGGCTTGTACTATCGGGCACTGTAAACGATTGCACGAGCTTCACGCGAGTGTAGCCTATACCTCTCTCTCTCTCTCTGTCTCTCACTGTCTCTCACTCACTCACTCTCTTTCTATACAGTCTTCACTGGCAAGAGTATTAAATATAGTGGTAATTCGTCTATAAGATCGATTTAAAAGTTGTATTGGCATCGTACCCGAAATCTTCGCCATGAAGGACGTCGTACGCGATTCTTAAACCGAATGCGACAACTGGAATTCGCAGAAAGAAATGACGAACGGACGCGGATGGAGAGGTTCGTCGATCGAGTAAATTGTACATGCGGTCTAGTCCGGCGATGGGTCGGGGGGTATGGGCGCAGCAGCTTGGGTTTTCGACGACACAAGATTTATGGCTCGCGTATTTCGATGCTTCGCGTGTACTCCTTGTGCCAAAAATCGTAAAATATTGTAAATCGAGTGAAAAACCGAGCGTGTAAAAATTCCTGCTATACACCATTTTCGAACGGTACCCTTACCTGTATACAGTACACACACACACATACATATCTAGCCTAGGTATATACGAGCAGCACGAGTGTCTCTGAACGGTGGGGCTCACTTTGGTATTTCAATACAGCATACGTACGATTTGGTATGGTACACGAAAATACGTATTAGGTCTAGTGTATGCTGTACAGATCTAGCTAAAGTCTAGGTACGTCGAAAAGCGTAATAATTTTTTCTTTTCATATTTTTTTTTTCCTCCCGAACAGGAGATTCTCTTCAATGAATCATAATGTACGCTTAATAGAGAATATGTAACAAACGTTATTGAATGCTGATGCACGTTTAAAAGGAAGTCCACATACTGCAGTCATTTGACACCTTTTCAAGTCGTATATATATTTTTTTTTCAACACTTTATCAACTGGCGTGTAAAGTGATTTGTATACAACAACGTGTTGCTTCAAAAAAAAAAAAAAAAAAATGGGCTTATCTATGGTTGTAACTACCAAATGGAAGACAGTTTAGATAAACGCTTGAATATACAATTCACAACTGTAATTGCATCCGATCTTACATTGAATTTAAATGTAGGAAAGCAATAAAAATAACGCAGCAAGACGAAATGGCCGAAAATGCATTTTTCGCTATCATGGAAAAATTGTAGATCATGGATTTGTAACGATAAAAAAATTATAAACAAATTAATTATTTTATTTTTTGTTTTTTTTTATTTTTTAATTTTTTTAATTTCTTTTGTTTTTCATTTTTAATTGGACATTCATGTTAACATTTTAGCATGGATGTTCAAAAATCATTCATACTCATCTTCCATCGTGAGTTTTTGATCAGAAAAGTCAATTCAGAATTCTTACTTCCTTCTTACACAATTGTTTCATATGTTCAAACGTGAAATCATAAAATCAACCGTTACTCTTCTTAGTTCCTCTTCGCACTTGACATATCAAACTATCTCCCCCCCCCCGTCCCTTCACAAACATATTCATATCAACATTTTTAACGTAAAGTTCAAAAATCATTCCTAACCATGTTTCAGCGAGTTTTTAATCAAATACTTCAAATCAAAAATTATTAAAAACATTACTCAACTAAGAAATCTTAAAATGAAGTCAAAAAAATCAGCCATACTTATCTTTCATCGAGGGTTTTATCGAACTATCCCACCTCTTTCAAAAAATCGCCCCAAGCCTGAAGACATATCCGCGTCTAAATGCTCGAAACGAAATCAACTAATGCAGCATTGCAAAATAAAGTATACCTACAAGACATACCTTTAAGAATCACCGGTGTACAAAACGAAGAGAATGTACAGGGCCACGCGAAAATTGGGGGGGGGGGGTGTTAAGGGGTTAACATTAAGTTGGGTCAAATTCTGCTTTTTTGCAGAGACCTACAAACGGCAATGTCACAATAGTCGCAAAATGACCTGAAAATTATGTGATGAAAATTTCAGCTTCGTAACTTATTTTTTTGGACCTGCAAAACTCCCTCACACATGGCCAATTTTCAATTGTTTTTTTTAATTGTTTAATACACATATTTACTTGTACCTAAAATTATCACCGATGGAAAATTTTCACCTTTTCCCTTTATTTTCAAGTTTTTTTTTTTTTTAAATTTTACAATCTACTGAAGTGGATGTGGGCATCAATTTTACGTTATTAAGCGCAGTGTGCATATTTTACCTCGCACAGATGATTTTTCAAGGGTGCCTGAAAAATGGTTTTCGTCTTTTTTCAAAAAATGTTTGCACCATTACGAAATTGATACGTTTTCATTACGTTACGTTTCAGGTTAATTTCCGTTATGATACGTTTCTGTTTCCGTCACGTTTCCATTACGTTTCTATTGCACCTTTATTGCATCATTTGTGTAATATTTTCTATACGTAACTTTACGTTTCAGTTATGTTTCTGTTACGTTTACGTTGTGTTTTTGTTACTGTTTTGTTGAGTTTTCATTACGTGACATTTCAGTTTCTGTTACATTGTTTCCATTACGTTTCTGTTATGTCATTTACATTATAAACTTCAAGTTTCCGTTACGTATTCATCACGTTTCTGTTCTCGTTACGTTTATGTTCTTGTTTCCATTACGTTATGTTTCTGTTATGTTTTCAATACGTTTCTATTTCCGTTTTATTACATTGTTTCTATCACGTTTATATTACGTAACGTTACATTACAGTTACGTTTCTGTTACTGTTTTGTTGAGTTTTTATAATGTGACATTTTAGTTTCTGTTACATAGTTTCCATTACGTTTTTCTTACGTCATTTACGTTATGTGCTTTAAGTTTCCGTTACATTATCATCACGTTTCTGTTCCCGTTACGTTAGGTTTAGGTTATCTTTTTCGTTTTTGGCGCTTTACGTTTCTGTTTTGTTTCCCGATACGTTTCTATTTCCGTTTTGTTACATTGTTTCTGTCATGTTTTTATTACGTAACTACATTACAGTTACGTTTCTGTTACGTTGTGTTTCCGTTACTGTTTTTGTTGAGTTTTCATTACGTAAAATTTTAGTTTCCGTTACATTGTTTCCGTTAAGTTTTTATAACGTTTCTGTTTCCGTTACGTTGCGGTTTTGTTTCTGTTACATCAGTGCTTTGAAGTAATTGTTATGATGTTTTTGTCGTGGTTACGTTACGTTTCCTTTACACTAATTGCCCAAAGTGTTTTTGTTTGCCTTACGTTTTTGCTGCAATTTAAAAAAGTTATGTTACTATTATCTTTTTTTCTGTTACATTGACTTTTCTGTTAGCATACGTTTCCGTTATGCGTTTGATACATCATGGAGTGTGCTTCTACTGCATTACTTTCTTGTTACGTTTCAATATCAGAACTGGAAATTTTTGCATTTTTCACAGAATTTGCACAAAATTTGTGTTTTCCCCCCTCTTTTTATGCGGCTTGAATGTAGTTTGTACTGTTCATTTGTTTTTTCGTATTTAACTTTTTGTTTGCAATTTATAAAAATTTTAAAAAACTCAATTTTTTAATTTAAAATTTTTTTGGTCCCTGCAAAAATTGATAGATAGTTGAAATGGCAACGCTGAAATTGGTCAAATACTTGATTGCTTAATTACTTTTTCAGGGTAGATGTAGCACTGGCACCTCTCAAACGTTGTCAGAAATATCAATAATAATTTAAAAAATGATAATTAATGAACAAAAGCAATAAAGAAAAACAAGAACAAAATAAAAATTGAATATCATTACAATCAAAATAAAGATAAAAATAAAAATCAACTGAAAGAAAATTTTAAAAAATGGAAAAAGTACATGTTTCAAAAAAGGCGGCTGGGGCTAAGCAGCCATAGCACCTGATGGAAAATTTACAAAATTCAATTCTGATGCGACCTTTAAAATAATCTAATCCTGACACGTAATGAAGTCCGACATTTGGAGCTCAAAATCATAAAATTTTCTCCCCGCTTCACCCAGGCTTCATTCCGTATTTAATTTTTACAGGTGAAATTGTTGAAAAATTCCTTCCAGATGATAACTCTAGGGTCTTGTTTTGTAAACATTGATATGTCGTAGAGCTGGGGGTCATTTTGTGGAAACGTGACCGTTTTGGTGTAACGTTTTAAATTTTCGGAATTGAAGGTTTTGGTCTGAAAATCGCAATGAAAGATGAGTATAGATGACTTTTGGACTTTATGTTAAAAAATGTTGACATGGATATATGTGATTTAAAAAATTCAAAATTGAAAAAGTTTAAATAAAAATAATAAAAAAATCGAATAACAAAAAAAATTAAAAAATTAAAAATTAAAAAAATTGAAAAAAAATAAAAAATAAAAAAATTGAAAAACAAAAAAATAAAAAATAAAAAAAATTGATAAAGAAAATAAAAAATAAAAAAAATTGAAAAACAAAAAAATAAAAAAATTGATAAAAACAATAAAAAATTTAAAAATTTAAAAACATAAAAATAAAAAAGTAAAAAAATTACAAAATGAAAAAAATGAAATTTAAAAAATAAAAAAAAATTTTTTAATATTTAGTAGATACTTTACGTTTTTGATGCAATATTATTTAAATTTTTGATTCGAAGTTTTTGATCAAAAATTCGTGATGATAAATAATTGTATAACTTTCATTTTGCTAGGCAATAATAAAATCAAATATCAAAATGGAGTGAAGAGAAAAGTAAACGTTTTTGGTTTGAAGTTTTTGAACAAAAACTTGCAGCGAAAGATAATTATGAATGATTTTGGCACTTATTGTCAAAATATTGACATAAAGTCCATAATTTTAAGCTCTTCAAAGCGTAAAATGACGAAGAAATTTTCAAAATATCATTTCAAACCTCGAAAAAGTCAATCAGTTGAAAAAAACAAAAAAAATCTTCAAAAATTGATAAAAAATTTGAACCATTATTCCAGCTCAAACCCTCGAACAAAACACTCCAGAGTGATTTTTTTTTTTTTACAAGAACCCGGGGTCATTGCAATCGGAATCGGTTATATACTGGGCAAGGTCATACGACGAAGACGACGCCGACGACGGAAAATACTCATCGTTCTCTTCGTCGTCGTCGCTGTAATCACGATTTATTCGACAATTACGAATCACTCGTCCACATCTGAAATATTACCGATAATCGTACCGGCATCGCCAGTCACCGCAGTGGATGTCGCCTGCCACGGTCGACTGGACAAGTTACCATATAATTAGCCTTTTTACGCGAACATCGAACACTTCACGGTATCGGTACATAGGTATACCTACCTATGTACCAGAGTGAGATAATTTGGATATATTATAGGCACATTGCGCTATATTTATATGACCTGAGGTATATGTGTACTCGATGGTTTGTGTATAAGGTACCAAGATCTACTACCTACGCACATATCCATCGGGCATCTCTACGTACAAGTCTTACAATACTTACCCAGGGGTAAGAATTTGCTCAATACGACATCCATACACCGTACTTGAAAACTTCTCCCAATAACCAATACACACGTACACACACACACACACATACACATCCACAGATGGTGGATTGGTTACGGTTGTTGTCTTCTTTATAGCATTAGGCTAAAAAGGCAGGTAGGTCTAGGTACTACTATGCCAGTTAACGTGAAATATACTGCAGGCATAGGCAGAGACACACTTACACATAGCTATTGAAAAAGAAAGGAAATCGTTAAGTCGTCGAGTTATTTTCTAATTAATTCGAATTGTTGATTGATACGGGTCGTTATGCGTGCTTTCATCGTTCGTTACACAATAAATATAAGCTCTTTTTTTTTCTATTTCTTTTCTTCTTCTTCACTCTCGTTTGACGACGATCTACAGAGTACATTCAACGAGAAGTCGATAAGTGTTTAGAAAAAAAAATAAATAAAAAACAAATACCTATATAGCGAGAAGTAAAAAAAAAAAAAAATTCCCCAGTTACCCTCATCGCATACCTATACCTATACCTATTGCCTACCAAACGTATGTATAGCTACATCTTGGTAAATACTATTTACAAACACCTTCTGTTATATGTTTCTCCTTCTTTCGTATTTACGTGTTCGAAAAAAAACCAAACCAACGAAACGAACGAATAGGTAGAAAGAAAAATTTCACTACTACGAAAACCGTTAACCTATCGGCAATTTGATGAGCCAGACTCGTGCCGGGTGGTGCTGCTGTTGGTTGGTTTGTTCGCGAGAAAACAGAAGAACCAGTCTGCATTCCAGGACGAGCTCGAGCGAGCGAGCGAGCCGCTCGGCGCGCGACCGACGCACGCCACAAACGATAATAATTATTAATACCAGGCCATCTATCGCCGTGACGTGCCGTGCCGTGTCACGCCGTGACCATATATTCGGCTAGAAAAGGAACCACCACCACCACCACCACCGCTACATATGTACGCAGATACATACATATTCTTCATCTGCGGCGGTAGATACATGTCTATTGTTTATACAGGAGACTCGCTCGAGTAACACGATAGAGTAAAATAAAACCCGATTCTAAACCCTCTCCCCCTCCCCTCCCCTCCGGCTTCGTTCACCTTTTTATATGGGTGTAATGTGCGAGGGAGAGGAGTGAAAAAAAAAACCACCTCCCGGGATAGTCTCGCGCGCGTCTCTTGGGCCACAGGCCGGGCTCTTTTTCGGTGATTTAGTAGAGAGTTGGATTGTGGAGAGAAAAAAAGCAGGTGTCTTTTTTGTTCTTTTCTGGTCTTTCCATCTTTCTCATTCTAGTTGGGGTCTCTTTCTCTCAACGCGAGTCTTCATTTTCTGTACTCTACGATCGTGCCTAGAACTTGCCTATACATTCGCATACGTGTAAGTGTGAATTGGTAGTGCCTCAACCTTTGGAACTAGCTACGTATAGGAGGTACATTAAAACAGAAATTTTCAAATGTATGTACACAAACACCAAATAGGTACTAGGCGTACTGTACATGGTACCTAGATCTGCCTAGTACCTAAAAAATATACGTATAAATATCGTATAAGCGAGTAGATAGCTAGGCACATACAGCACAGAGCATACCACATCATCATGGCCATTATCGTTTGTATTCATCGAAGACTCTCTGCTCTGTCTCTCTCTCTCTCTATGGTTAGTGGTATAGGCGCAATTTTAAGGTAGCTAAGCTAGACGATATACCAAAGAGGTAGGGCAACTAGGGCGCCAACAAACGCCAGGTGTTTGCTAACTTGGTCGACGTACGAACGTACGTATTACCATTACCAAAAACCATTATATATTATTCCGCCGCATCGCCTGTACCATATATTGGCGGGGGTGTGCAGTGCACAGGCTTACGTAGGTATCTTTTTTTTTTCTTTCCTCTTCGTATACTGTACGTGTATGTGTGGTTGTGGTGTATAAGCTAGGTATATAATAATAATACCTCGTATATGCACGAGACACCATCGGCGCACAGGCACAGTCAGCCAACCGGTTCGTCCGTATTCTCAACCATTTATTACCATCGGCGACTTTACTTAAGCGTGCCCAGCTACGTAAGTACGTACGAATGAAGAAGACGCGCCACGCGTGTCCATCTACCTCTCTACTCTTACCCTTGTCTGGTCTATATCTATTTGTCTATATGGCTGTTTCTTACACACACACATACACACGTACGTGTATCAGTACTTATAGAGGTAGCTAGTCTAACGGAGGTTATAGAATTTCAGTTACAATTTTTTTTTTTCACTCTGTGAACTGTAATAGGGTTAATTTGAGGGAGGAGGCGAAGGTGACAAGATGTATATCGCTGTTTATGCAATAAATTATTATATTTTCGGTTGCTAGGCTCGTTCCATGCGAAATGGAACAATGAATAAGTGAAATTTACATGTACTTCCTTCTCATTTATAGAATGGTATTTTTTTGGCAACAGCTGCGGTCAGTGATGTATCCAGCAGAACTGGCAGTTTTCATTCGAGATCAGAGCTTCTAATATAGGCTATGTAGTAATACATACATGTACGCAAGGGTTGAAGAGGGGGGGAGGAAGATCGGAAAAAGTTGTGAAATGACATCAAATGAACGCGATGAAAATTTAAGCCCGCCAACTCGACCCTTACCTATCCACCCTTTTGGTTTAAAATTTCAAAATTGACGTGAAAAATCAAAAAAAATTTTTGTTGATTTTTTTTGGCATTTACGTGTCGTAGTAGGCCACAACGGAACAAGAAAATTTTGTTTGAGATTCTTTTTTAGTTTTTATTTTCTACGTCATATTGTCAATGAAAACTAGGCTATTACAGTCAATTAACCAATTCCGGATGAGCGGGGGCGAGGGGGATATATATCAACAAACTCCATTTTGGGGTGCTAAAAGGCCTTCAGCCATGTCAGATAATTACTTTAATCTCCCCCCCCGGGGGGGCATTGAAATCATTCACTCAGCTCGATACCGACCAAAATCGCTCCAATTGAGTCAATTAACTCAGTTTGGCGACGGATTAGATATACGTTAGTGGGGATGGACGGGAGACAAAATTCAATGATGCCCCAATTTTTTTTTCACGAAAATGAAAATCATTTGCTCAGTTTCGTATCGACCAAAATCGATCAAAATTGGAAAATTTAACGAAGTAAAAATTGAACGAGCCTAATACAAAACCAAAATCAGGCTTCGGTACCGCAGGTTCAAAATCCAACATTCAGTAAATTTCGGAAATTTGTACCGATTTACAAAGCTCCAAAATTATCTAAGATCCTTAATAATTTCAAGATTCCAAAATAACACATTTGAAAATTCAGAAAACCAAATCCGATACCCATTTGTGTGCATTTTATGAAATTTTGTAATCGGTGCAACCCGTTTTGGGGCCCGATTTTGATCTAAAAGCTAAAAAAGTCTAATTCAACTAGAAATGAAAATTTTAAACCTCCTAAATCGACACCAATATCCAAAATTTGGCAAATTACGAATTTTGAACCGTCCCCTTTGGAAGCCCAATTTGGGTCCAACGCTACGAATTATTGAACTACTGCGGGTGAAGATGGAAGGGGATCAACAAAACACGTTTCGGGATTCTAGCAGACCATTTACGACCATTTTTGGCCATGTCCAGATACGTATATCCCCCCTCCCCCCCGAAACTAAAAATTATTTGCTCAGTTTCACATCGACCAAAATCAATCAAATTTGAGAAATGAGCTTAGATTGACGGCGGATTCGGTACCCTAGAGTGAGGATGATCTGGGAGACGAAATTCGTGCTCAGGGGCAATATTGAAACGATTGTTTCCTTTTCAAGCCAATCGACATACCGTCCAAAGTTGTATAATATACCCAAAAATCATCGCCATAGGTCAATTAAGAGGGGAGACGTGAGGGTTTTCCCCACTTTTTAGACCTTGAAAAAGCACTGTTCCTCCCCGTACCTTCGCTTCGAAATTCAACAGGGAGCTAATATTCGATATGCACATTTAATAGAGGTCATCAATATGTATTTTTGGGGTTTTTCGATTTTTCAGCCTTATTTCAAGCTCCAGCCTTCCTCTACCCCCACAACCCTGAAAATAGTATAGGTCCTGTAAGTGCCTTTCGATGGCGCTCCCGCATCCCTCCAACCCTTATCGCTGATTATCAAAGAAATCCGTTTTGGGCTCCTAGAAGACCATTAAGACGATTTTTAGCCAAGTCAGATAATTATTTTCATTTTTTTTTCCGAACATAAAAATCATTTACTCTGCTCATCCGGTGAAGGGGATGCTAAGGGGTCAAAAACGCAAAAATTGTCCCTTTTAAGCCAATTGATAAAAAATCAAATACTGCAAACATATCCAAAAATCAGCCTCATAAGTCAATTAGAATGGAAGTATGGGTGTTTTCCCCCTTTTTGACCTTGAAAATTTTTTTTTTGAGAAATACCTTCCTAAAATGGATGCAGGAAATCAAGTTTAGATGATTAAACGCAATATTTCAATTCTACCCCCCTCTCAATAATCGATTTACGGGGAGAATTTTAAAAAACGTACAAGGTAATTTTCCGAAATCAGGACAATGGGAGCTGCGCTACTTTGCTATGATTTCATATTGGTGATCAAATTTGGGATTTTGAACCTCCCCCTAGGAAGCCTGATTTGGGCCCAACGCTCAAATCGTTATCAAAATCGAATGCTACGACCACAAAAACTCCTGCAATAGACTCATTTAATTTTTGGCTCACAGGAATTCACACCTGACTCGCCTAGGCGAAAAATATTAATTTCAACTGGAATTTTCGATTTTTACCTTTCTTCTTTTCGCCACGACTCCGTCTTACGACTACTCACGTCAGCAAAAAAAATAAAAAAACGAAAATATTTGTCTTTTAACGTTCTACAACGATGAGGGGAAGGAGGAATGGTGATAGTCAGTGGTAAGTCGATAATTGAAATCAACGCTTTCAAGCTAACGGGAATCAATACATCGCAATCTATTTTAGTTTCTATTACTTTTCTTTATTTTACCGTATGGTGAAAGGGGAGGAAGACTGAGGGCCACATATCTAAAAAATACATAAATATTCAAACTCGGCGACCTCGAATCGGTAAAAATCGACATATCATATAATTTTTTTGCCATTTTTTCCAATTTTCATATTTCAAAAATGCAGATGGTGGGAGGAGAAGAAGGAGGACGGAGGAATCAGATCAAAAAATAAGCCTATATTCAAACTCAAAATTTTGGCCAAAATTTAGGACCTCCGTCTACCCCTTAAGGGCGTTTATATCCCATTTTGAAAACTAATCGGTTAAAATAAACATATAAAAAGATTTCATTATGGAAATTTTTCAAAATTTTAAATGATGGCTTTGGAAGTTTGTGCTCAGTGTGGAAACTTCAGCTTCAAGTGTTGAAAATTTAAACCAGTATTTTCAAACCTTATTTCGATTCCGTACAAAATCACCCAAACAGATTTATCCCAAATCAAACCAATCTCGAAATATAAGCCTACAATGTTTAGTCATTTAGCAAAAAAAAAAAAATATCCCAATTATATGGAAATTCTCCCCCTCTCAATCAGCCTGACAGTGATCGTGATTCGTGGAGACCCAAAGTCAAATTTAAGGTCTTTTCGCTACAGAATGAAGCAGCAATTTTTACGAGCTACAAATTTTTGAGGATAAGGAAGAAACTGGAAGTATTCCGGGGCGAATTTATTTCTTTACTCAATTTCTTTGGGAATCAATAAGGACCAAAGTTTATACAGCGTCGCACCGCAGGTGGCTATTTTTCATTCTTTCTCCCTCCTCCAACATTCCTCTAATTAAATCATACCTTTAGGATGCAGTATCCCTACATCGATTGCCATTCGCAGCACAGTGTAATAGTTCCTGTCGCTAATGCTCTGACTATAGAACCGCGATAATCATACATACACCAGTCGAAACTTCCAACATAGCACCCTGTCCATAGAAAATTTCATTTGTAACGTGTATTACATTTACACCACGCGTATTTATAGAATGAACCAATGGGATAGGCATAAATATACTTATAAATCAAACGACAGCGACACAAAGAAACTTTTCGTATACAATTCGTCCCCCTAGATCTACGACGTTAACTACATGAAAACGACTTGTACGTACCAACTACCTACCTACTTACCTACCTACCAACTATAGGTACTAAATAACACGTATATATATACATGTACGTTATATACGTCATCAAATGATATAGTGAAGCAGAAATATAAATATAGGAACTGTACCTACCAATATACTGACCTACAAAAAATGAAAATAAAAAGACAAAGAAGTACCTACATACGACGAACATATCCAACCAACCTAATAGTACAAAATATCGAAATAAAAATAGGAGAAAATTCTCGTATTATATTAATTATTCTCGTACAACGTATTAAGTTTGAGTCATCGGTGAATATACAGCGTGGGCACTAACCAGGTAAGATGTATACCTGATACCTATATTTACACCACGATGTAGGTATTAAAGACGTTAAAAGTAGTGAATATTTTAAGATATGAGACATTTGCCGGATATGAAGTAAGAATCTAAGCGATAATCTAATCGGTGTTCGGCGCCACAGTAGCCGCCGTCGTATCATTTCCATCGTACAAATAAATAAAAATCGAAAAGAAATGCTGACTCGCTACGATTTAATCTCGCCTCGTCATTGTTATAAACTGAAAAATGGCGACTAGGCAAAATTTATATAAAAGTGAAGTTTGCAGAGATGTTTGGCTAAACGGAGAGCTGCCTCAGGTCCCATTGTCTTTTATGCTTGAAATATGTAAAAAGCATCTCCAAGAGTTTCTTTAATTTTTTTTTCTATTCGATCAGCGGTCTAAAGAGGAAAAAATTGAACGTTTTTGCAAATATCTCGGCTCCTATGGTTCGTAAATGAAAATTAGCTCAGTACTAAATTAATGAGCATTAAATTACCCACAAATAAGGTTATTACAACTTTGCCAGTAGAAGCGGCAGGTATCGAGTTATGATGAGAAATATGCATGATGTACTTGATGAATGTAATAATTGTAATGCGAGAGATGAAAATCAAAATTTTTGAAAATTTCTCAGTTTGTATGGCTTGTACGTAAAAAATAGCTCTATTCCAAATTACAGAGCATTAAATTTTCTACAACGATGATCATGTTTTCAAAGTTCTTCACCAAATCTTATCACATTGGAGAGAGAAAAAGGACGAAAAAATCGATCAATTTTTACCCTTCATATGCAATAAACTATGTTCTATAAAATACTAATAAATATTCCTCCAGGTTCTGACCGTAGGCGGACTTTGTTGATGTGGGGAAGGGGGGGGTTAAGCTAAGCCCCCAGGACGATAAACAAAAAAAATGGAATAAATATTTCAATTGGAGCCAGTTAAAAATGTTTTTGATGGGGGGAGGGGGGAGGAGAAGGTAGTTGAAACCTTAAACTTTGTGTGAAATTAAAAATGCGAGGGCGAAATTTTGAAAAAAAAAATCGGATGTTCAATGGAAAAAAGGCTCATCTCTTGAAATTTCAACTTCAATTTTGTAGATTTTAAAAAGAAAAAAGATCAAAGTTTTTACCAAAATTGTTTCAATATGTTACTAAAATTTCAATAATTTCATAAATTTTCACGATGTTTTGAACATTTTTTAAAATTTAATCAGTTTCAAAAAATTGTCAATCAGTTGTTAAATATTCATCATGCATAGAAAAACTATCGGGGGGAGGGGGGAAGCGCGTGTCAACATGTGAGAGGGCTTAGCGCCCCCCCCCCCAGGGGGGAGGGGGGAAGCGCGTGTCAACATGTGAGAGGGCTTAGCGCCCCCCCCCCCCAAATTTTTCTTATGGTCCTGACCTGATTTTGACGATTTTCTTACTAAAATACATTTCTCATTAAAGACATACAAGGTCCAAAAAACTATTCATAGCCCAAAATGAATCACCAAGAAAGTGGGAGGTGGCAGGGAGCATACGAACAAAATTTTGAAAATTCTGACACGCAATCACACGTATCAAAATCCATGTTTCAAGGACGCTGATTTCAATTCCCCACCCCCCCCCCCCCCCAAGCGAAGGTTTGTCCAGCTATTTTGATTTTTGAGAGTTTTGTCACAGGTATTGAAACACGAAGCTTTGAAGATACCAATCGATGAACTTTTTCGATCCAATATTTCGCTCCATAGAATGGGTACCCATATAACCATCCTCGGAGCTCCTTTGACCCACGTTGGAATAAATTACTCACGTTGAGAATTTCCAAAATTTTTATTTTCGACCATTCACCTATTAGGGGTTTAAATTTCATTTCCAGCAATCATGTTTTCAACCTTAGTATTACATTACTTACGTATTCTTCATTTTAATTCTGTTCTTATCGTCCGGACAGAAAAATTATAATAAGCTTATTTGTAGGAAATTTAATGCCCATTAATTCAGTATCGAACCATTTTTCACGTGGGACCCATTGGGATTGAGATATTTGCGAAAAAAAAGAAAAAAAGTACATACATAAAACTTCATTTTAAAATGAATCAGCCCTCCACGGCGAGAACGTGACTTTTCTTAAACTTGCAGGGATTCCTTCTAGCTCATTCCATTTCACAGCATCATTTCATTCAAATTTCGTAGCGAACTCCTCTCTACGGTCTAGGGAAGTAATTACCGTCTTTTCAGCTCTGAAATGTCAAGATGGGGGGAGGGGGGAGAAGGGTAGCCCTTGCAATTTGCAAATTGCGATTTTTTTTTTCAAACAGCTCAACTTTGAACGCTCACATTTCGAGATTCATTAGACTTAGGATGAATCTGTTTACGCGGTTTCATAGATAATCCAAAGGAGATTCGGAACTGATGGTTGAAATTTTAAAAATTCAAAGTTGAACTTCAGTAATGAAAGTTCAACTTTTCATGATAAGTATAGAAATTAAAGGATATGATTTAAAAATTTGAAAAAATTACCACGAATCGACCTTTTTATGCTTGTTTTAATCAATTAATTTTCAAAATGAGATTTCAACACCCCTGCGGAGGCACAGCCGATACAAAAAAAGACCTCAATTTTGGTCAAATTTCAAAAAAAAAAAAAAATGAAAAAAGTGAAGTGACATATTGATTGTTACTAATTCGAAGACGCTTAGTTCGACGATCGAATTATTTTTTCAATCCAATTCCTCCAACGCCCTCACCAGCCTCTTAAATGTGACCAAAATTCAAAACGATTCAAGCAACACACAAGCAGGCAAAGAAAGTTGAAGATTAATGACAATAAATAGATATCGAAAAAAGTAAACCTCTTTCACCAATTCTTCCAGCTCCCATTTGAAAAAAATACCTATACGTAATTTAATTAACCTATCAAAACTAAATACAAAAAAAAACAATTTCGCAAATTCCGCAGATGCTAAGTTTAACCACCGAATTTTTACAACTATAACCAGGTAACATGTCCAAATAGCTATACTCGATCACACCTTGTATATTTATAAGTAGTCAAGTACCTTACATTAGCTCGTTTAAATCATAAACCGA
Organism: Ferrisia virgata; assembly: GCA_900060175.1. Classification (NCBI taxonomy): domain Eukaryota; kingdom Metazoa; phylum Arthropoda; class Insecta; order Hemiptera; family Pseudococcidae; genus Ferrisia; species Ferrisia virgata. Next base: position 5,033 of record FIZR01009872.1, on the reverse strand, counting down.
CTGTACAACAGGTGCTTATTTAAATGTTGTACGCCATATAAGATGAACTCTGCTAGATAGAAAGAGGATACTGTATTCTACGAATTAGATACGTATCAGTGAACTCGTCGCACTCGTCTAATAATATATAACTTATACTTAAAGGTACGTACAACAAGAAAATATATAAATTGGAGACTCGGAGACTCGATATGGATCGTAATTCTTGATCGTATAAACGCGTACGTACGCGTCATTTGGGCCGATTTGAAGCGTGCCTCGAAAACACGATACGCGCCATCGAATCAATTGGCCAATGATGAAATTATCTAGATGACTGCTTATACGAATAGTTCTTCTTTCTACTTATTATAAAAAATACAAGTCGCTAAGTTGAGTATATTTCGACGATCTGATCCGATCGAGTTAAATGAAAGAATATTTTAATCTATTTAATTTACATATTACGTCGCCACGCAGCCTAATTTCCTATTCATTTTCATTACCTATCGTGTTGGTTCGCGTCATATGGTGAATTTTTTTTTTTTTTTTCAATAATTTGCAACTCTTCGTAGTAAAAAAATTCCATACGAATAGATATTTGTCGGCAAGTTTGTAGAGTGGAAGAGCGAAAATATAGGCGGAAAAAAATCTAGATATTTGCGGCAGATAATATGTGAAATATTGGCGAATAAATATGCGTGAAAATCGTTTCACGGTTCGAAAAACTGATTTTTAATCGTTTTCTCTAATAGGGCATATCTGATGAATAAATTTTTTAAATCGTATAATTTTTTCCAGCCAATCACCTACATTAATGCCGCCAACTGCACATCGAATTCAAAAATTAAATTTGATTTGAAACGACGTATGGTAAAAGAGAAGATCGCCTTGCGTTAGAATTCGCAAATACGTCTTTCTGCATGCGAATTGAAAGCAGAAACAGAGAAAAATTGATTCAAGAGCCGATTAACATTGCAGTTCAAAATTCACAGCATGAGGGGTAGGGTGAAGTTACTGAATATACAAATATATCCCTTCGAAATTTATAACTCGCATGTAGACCATCTCCCAATTAAGTAAAATAAGTTCTACGTGCTTGAACGTCTCAATCGAGCTTATAAATGGAAATTTGGTAAAAGTAGGACTCGAAATATCTCAAATCTCCATGTTGACCCCCCCCCCTAATTATAACCATCATTTTCTCATTGTATAACTATCACCAAAGTGAATTTTTGTTAGTTTTTCTCAACTCAAATCAATCAAAAACGTTGAAATTTGCAAAGTCGAGCAACCCCTCACTTCATAAAGGTATAACTCTTCCCCTCGCCCAGCTATAGAAAAAGTTGTAGAATACAAAATAATTAGCGTTTAAAGTTCTATAACTTTCATTTGAAAAAATTTTTTGTAACTTCAATTTTTTCGGAATTTTTGATAACTGGTTACAAACTACTGAACCGGTTTCAAAACTGAATAATTCAAAACAACCACTTGAAGGTGTACTACATCAGGATATCATATCAAAACATATCCTTTTTATATGATTTTTTACACATTATTTTGTCATCTTGAACCGATAATTCTCGTTCAAATGATACCAATGTTGACCCAATTTACTCAAAAGGGACGCGGAGGGGGAGGGGTATATCCGTGCTCAGCGGGGTTCATTTAAATGAAATCGACATCAAGAACACGGTAATTACTGTATGTGAATTCACGAGGAGGGGGGTGCCTGGAAACCTCCCCCCTCCAGCTCCCTATGAGAGGTATCGGATACCTACCTTTTTACAAAATTTTCAAATATTTTTCTTGTCTATCAAACCAAATTTTAGGTTTTTATCATTAACAACCCTACAATTGCGGAAATTTACCTATTGTCACAATACTAAAAACAGAGCGATACCTCTACCTCCCTCTTCCCCCCTCCCCCAATTAAAAATAGTTTTATTATTAATAATTAAGTTGATTTTTTATATATTAATATCTACTTATAATTTATTGCAGTTAATTTGAATATCAAATTTATTTTTAAATTTTAGGTGAAATTCAACTTGGTGCTTTTTATGTACCAATTGGGTACCATATTCAGCCTTCAAGAACATTTTCAGAGTGTGTGTTAAATTTTCAGCTATTCTACGTAAGGGTAGAAATCAAGTTATTAGTGAACCTCCTCCTCCTCCTCCTCCTCCTCCCCCCACCCCGAGAAAGCCCTTTTTGTGGAAAATGGTACAATTTTGTATCATTTTAACAAGGATTTTGCCAGAAATCTATTTCTGCGATTGTTTTACCCCTAAGTTATTTACCTTACAGCATGTTGGGCAAAAGCTTAATTATAATTTTGGAGCACGTTTCACCCCCTCTACCCTCGCCCGAAGGAGGAAAGTACAAGGAGTACGGGTGTAAAGTTTTACGGTGTGCTACTCTCAAAAGTAACAATTTTTTACAGTTTTAATGCTAACTTTTTTGAACTATCTAGCAATCTAGCTAGCATCGTAAGTTTTTCTAATCTACATTGATTTCAAATGGATTTTGAATTATGCCAAATCGCAGTAAATGGTTTTGTATGTCGACAGATGGTGGCATAAAATTCACGCCCGATTTAGCACCTTTCAAAATTTCGTGCAAAAACCGAATTTCGGAGCACGTTTTAGCACTTTCTCGCCCTGGGTAGGCTTAGGGGCTACGGGCGTAAGGTTTTACGGAGTGTTTATTCTCACCCTTTAGGACATTTTACAATAAACATCTCGAAAGTACGAACTTTTTTCAGTTTTGTCTCTTTTTGAAATGAGCTCATTTTCTTGAACAACAGATAGATTTTGGATTACAAAAAATCTAGCATAATTTAGCTTAATTATGCCAAAATTCGGCAACACTGCTGGTGCATTTTATTTTTTATCGGTTCAAGCTGACAAAATAATTGAAACTGTACACTGCATCTCATGCTTAATGTGTTCAATTAGGGCACATGGAAGGTGGGAAGGTGTGAAAAATCATATAAAAAGGATATGCTTCGATACGATATCCTGATGCAGTACACCTTCAAGTGGTTGTTTTGGATTATTCAGTTTTGAAACCGGTTCAGTAGTTTGTAACCAGTAATTAAAAATTCCGAAAAAATTGAAGTTACAAAAAAATTTTTCGAATGAAAGTTATAGAACTTTAAACGCTGATTATTTTGTATTCTACAACTTTTTCTCTAGCTTGCCGAGGGAAGGAGTTATACCTTTATGAAGTGAAAAAAAATTTAGGGCACATGGAAGCTGAAAAAAATCATATACCTAAAAAGGATATTCTTCGATATGATAATTTTGCCGGCTATATCCTTTGGTATGGGTAGTATAACTGCTTGGGATTGGAGCCCGACAGAAAAAAGAAAGAGACTTTGCAAGTGTCCTAGATGCACCTTTTGGGTGGTTTGAACTTTTTAGACTCATTGCTCTTGTTCATAGTTCCCAAAAAGTGGTTTTTTTGGGCAGTATATATCTCGTATCTCCCCCACGAATTATGCTAAGTAGTTTAAATTTGCCACGTAGCGTAACTGTTTTGGATTGGAGCCCACGAAAAAAAAAAAGAGCAAAAGAAAAAGATGTAATAGGGGTTCTAGATGTGTCTTGTGTCTTTTGGGCGTTTCAGCTATTCACTCCATCATCTACCGGTACCGCTACTACTGTTCCGAGAAAAAGTATGCCAGAGTGCCCTCGATTTGAAGGGTACATATGCTTGAAACAAACTTCAAAAATGAGAAAACCCATCCAAATGGTATGCTCGAGCGAAGCGAGAACGAAATTTTGAAAAAAAAAATAGATTTTTTAACGATTAAATAATAAATATACAGGAGTTTTAGAAAAAAAATTTAGCATAAATGTAACAAATTTTCAAGTTTTTAGCCTAATGGGGGGGGGGAGTCTATACTCCTAACGCCCTTTCCCTCCTGCCACTGACTACGTTTCTGAATTTAAATCTAGTACTCGAATAAATTCTGAATATTTTTTTAATCATTTCGTAGCATGAAATGAATTTTTTGAAGAATTTTTGCAGTTTTTCACCTTTTTTGAGGCGTAAAATCACATTTTAAGCAATTATTTTCGTAATTTTACATCTCGAAAATCAAAAGTTTAAGTGTGTCAAAAAATTGTTCTATTTCTTGAAGAATTTTTTCAAATTTTTCAACGCCTTATGAGAGGGTGCAATAAAACTGAAAAGTCTAAGCCTCCCAAAGGCATATCTAAGACCCCAACTAAATGTGCACCTATCTCAATTTGAAAGAGAGATATATGCAAAATTAACTTTTCTTAAAAGTCAAACAAATTGGAAAACCTCCCCATACATCTCCTTCTAGGTGAATGTTGACCTAAAATATGAAGAAGAATCGTTAAAAATCATCAAAATTTGGGTTTACAACACTTGATAAAAGTACTTAAAAAATGCTGAAAATTGTTCAAAAAATCACAAAAAATTGTTGAAGCATGAGTGAAAATTGACTAAAAATATAATGATAATCGTTATAAAAGTGATAGAAAATTGATCATAAAATACAAAAAAAAAAATGTTAAAAATTATGGAAAAATTGACCTAAAATATGAAAAAATTGTTAAAAAAATCATCGAAAATCGGGTAAAAAATTGACTATAGACGTAGAAAGTTCAGAAAGTTGATGGAAAAATCATGAATAATGTCGAAAAATAATGGAAAATTAGCTTAAAATTGACCCAAATATAAAAAAAATTATTGAAAATCATTAAAATTGTGGTGAAAAAAATCAATTCGAGAAAATCAGGATCAAAGACGTCCATTCTACTACGCTGCTAAATACGTAAGAATTTCTTACTTATACACACTTTTTTTTTATATCCTTTAACGTGCCATGTACAGGAGCTTAGCCTAGAGGCACGGTCGAAAGGAGTGGTGGAAAAGGTGGTATGCCTAGAGATGGGTTACATTAGAGGAGGGGAGTTAGCTTGGTAGATTTTGAATATTTTCTGGGTGGTCAGAGAGAACGTCTTTGGGGTGAGTAGAGGTCAACAGTGTACTACGTTCTAGGTGAAATTTTGGAC
>FIZR01009870.1:0-19480 GCA_900060175.1 Ferrisia virgata | reverse complement strand
GTCAGGTCTTCGTCACAACATTTAAATTATATTTACACAAACAAATGAGATTTTTAGCGAACATGAAAACCTTATTTTTTGTGAATTCTGTTCTGAAATTGCCACCTCTAAAAATTTGCCGCCCGGAAAACCTTTGCCCAATTACCCCCCCCCCCCTAGCTACGCCACTGCAAAAAATTTGTAAAAATTCTATAGAGTGTAAAATAACTTACCATAATTTATTCACCTTTGCTGGTTTTCAAAGAAAATCTGAAAAAAATTTTTAATTCCTTTGCAGTACAAACCTTCACTTTCGCACCAGGTTTGAAAAAAATTGATCGAGAACTCGCAACGAAAAAAATTCAAAATTAAAACCTCTTCCAATTTCTGTCCCTTTTCTGCAGCACAAAACCAGATGAAAAATTACGAATGTGCTCAAAAATCATCTTCTACCGGTACTGAACAAGTTTACCAAAAAAAAAAAAAAAATCAAACATAATGACCAAAGAACAAATCACTATGCCTGTTGCCTATTTTAGGAAAGCCTCAAAACTAGTATTTTAAAATAACTGGTTCGAGATTTTGCAAAATGTAGAAAAATTCAAAGATTTGAAATAAATTCTAACCTGAGTTTCTACTTTCTATATCATAATGTTAATGAAAACGAAGGTATTACGAACTATCGATTTATAGTGGATGGAGAGAGAGGAGAAGGGTAATCAATGGAACTCATTTTGGTATCCTGGAAGACCACTGAGATCATTTTTTGCCATGTCAGATATTTATTGCTTTTCATTTCTTCAAGTTTATTTTTCATTTTTTTTCTCTCAAAACTAAAAATCATTTAATCGTTCTATACCTACCAAAATCGGTCCAACTTGGATAATTGATTTGGATTGGTGTTAGATTTGATATATATGTATGAGGAGGACACCACTTTGGATCAAAATTCAGCTGTGTCAAAATTTTGGGAATGGGGTTGTTGAGCAATTAAAATGGCACAGATTGTTCAGTTTTAAAGCAATCAATAGAGAATCGAAAGTTGTATAACCCATTTAAAAATCAGTATCTTAAGTCAATTAACAGGGCAGATACAGAGATGGGGGCCCTTCTTTGACCTTTAAAAAAACGCTGCCCCATACCCATCTTCCTTCTAAATCTAGTTTAATAGGTTGAAATTCATTGCATCCCTTCATTGCTGAAAAAAAGGTGGGTTTTGAGGGGAGTTCCGTCTCCAAATTGAGGTAGGAGGTTGAAATATGGTATATGAAGTTGGTAAACGTTCTAGACGTGCTTTTTAGAGGTTTCGACTTTTTATTCTCATTACATCCTCTCACATCTTCAAGAAAAGATTCTTTAGGCTAGTTTTTCTTTTTATTTCTTCTAAATTTAAAACTTTTAATAATTTTTCTGATTTTTTTGGAGGGAGGGGAGAGGGAGGGGTTATCGAAATATTAATCTGGAAATATCGGGAAAATGTTAATAGTTTATTATTTAATACATTTCCACACTCCTTATAGACCATTATTTATAAGTTTTGTGTCATTAGCTGTGTTGCGTATAAGTTTAGAATACACAGAAAAATCCAACTATCGAGTATTTTTTCAAAGAATAAATCTATATAAAATTATATAACACTTTTATCGGACAGATAAAATACCTATACACATACGTTTCTAATGTAAAGTTCGATAAAATATCAACATTCGATTACTTACAGGTTGTGCCAAAAGATTACAAAACCATGGCTGCCTTGTCAAAAGCAATCGCAAAAAATGTATTATTTTCACATCTGGATGAAAACGAACGATCCGACATATTCGACGCTATGTTTCCAGTGACATTTTTAGCCGGCGAAACCATCATTCAACAAGGCGACGAGGGAGATAATTTTTACGTTATTGATCAAGGCGAAGTAGAAGTACGTATGTCTACCTATGATAATGTTCAATCTAGCTGAAATAATTTTTAGCGTATTTTCAAATACTCATTTGAAAACCCACCACCCGCCTATCTACCTGTTCGTATGCTGTATATTTATCTATGTGTTCAAAGTAGGGAAAAAATTCAGGCTGAAATCTTCGGTTTGGGTATTTTAACCCCCTTTATTGTGTATTATGTAATTATGTATAGCTGCTTCAATGAAAACAAATAACTAAACCGGAAAGCTGTAAACAGCTTACCAACATATTTATCAGGATTTAGGTATAGATACCTACCTACCTAGTCTGCTTACAAGTGATTCGGTTAAAATAAAATTTCGCCAGGTTACATTATTAATTATAAATACGCGCGGTTGAGAATTTGCGCGTATTTTCGTAACTATGACGATTCGATCTTTCACCCAAGTCTAATGCAACCCACGAAATCGACAGTGTTGAATTTTTAATATCTTTTTCAACGATAACTCTATATAGCTGTAAAGTGTATCGCTAATGGGACTTAATAAGTTTCACAAGATAGCATCTCACTAAGCTGTCAGAAGTTTTTGCTTTCCATGTAGCGTGAAAATATTAGATTATAGATAGAAAATTTTAACCGTAATGCTAAGATGTTTTATTATAGAATAAAACTTCTTAGCATTGGGTATAGTGAGCTATTTTTGTTGTTAAATCATGATTCTTGGATTATGAACAATACGTTTTTCTTTTAGTAAATTCGGTCTATTTTGATTAAGTATATTGAAAAAATTATACTTATCCTTTGCTCGGCATGATAGCAATTCAATGAGCTCATTTTGGGGTATTGAATGCTGTTTGAAACATTGGAAATGAGGATAAAATCAGAGTACAATTCAGATATGCGCGAAATTAGTGGATGCGAGAGGGGGAGTATTAATTAAATCCCTTTTTCGAGTCTTTGGAGATCATTCAGACCATTTTTGAGCATGTCTCATTTTATTCTGTTTATTTATTTATTTTTTTGTTTTTAACAAAGACTAAAATTATTTACTCGGCTCAATACATTCTGAAATCGCTCAGATTAGCCACATATTATATATATACAGTCATATTTGTATAGGGATAGTCAAAAAGCACATTTAGAGTCCTTACTAAATGTACATACCTAATTTCATACAAAATGTAAGTCCACGTCCAGTTTCTCTCAGAATATTTGCAGATGATATGAATATTTCAATTAGTGCTAAAAAACTTGAACTTGCTCAACAAATAATCCAAGATACCCTTTATCAAGCGAATTCTAATGGTCTATCATTCTCCAAAACAAAAACCCACTGAGTTATCTTTACCAAAAAAAAACAAAAAAAAACGACCAAAAACCATCTTTTTGAAGCTGGGAGATGCTGAAGCGAGGCCGAAAATTCGAGACCCCCAAAAAGCACATGTAAGGCCCCTACCAAGTGTACATAGCTAACTTCAACTTCCCAGCTCACTTTGAGGGGGAGTTACTGCGAGGAACAAAGTCAAAAAATAAAAAAAAAAAACGATCACAAAACCACATATTGTAGGCTGTGAAGGGGTGAAATGGGGCTGAAAAGTCGAGACTCACATAAGGCGCATCTAGGGCCCTTACTAAATGTACGTACCTAATTTAAACTTCCCTTGGAGGGGGGGTTTATGCGGGGAACAAACTCAAAAAATAAGGGAAAACGAGCAAAAAACCACCTTTTTGAGACGGGGAGGGGTGAAATGGGGTCGAAAAGTCTAAACCCCCGAAAAGCACATCTAAGGCCCCTACTAAATGTACATACCTAATTTAAAGTTCCTGGTTCAATTTGGAGGGAAGTTATGTGAGGAGCAAACTCAAAAAACTCCAAAAATGAGAAAAGGCGATCAAAAACCCACCTTTTTGGGGGTGTGATGGAGTGTAATGGAGCTAAATAGTTGAAACTCCCAAAAAGCGCATTTAGGGCCCCAACTGAACCTACATACCAAATTTCAACTTCCTAGCTCAATTTGCTGGGGTGATAGGGGGAGAACAGCACTTTTTCAGGGTCAAAAAGGGGGAAAACTCCCCTATCTCCCCTCCTAATTTACTTAGGAGGTTGATTTTTGGATATGATATACAACATTTGATTCTCTATCAATTAGCTTAAAAAGAGGCGATTTTTATGTTTTTTACCCACTCAGCACCCCCTCCCCCTAAATGGGTCAAAACTGAATTTTGATCCAAATTTATCTTCACTCATATATATCTAATCTGCCGTCAAACTGAGCCGATTGACCGAATTGGAGCAATTGTAGTCGGTAACGAGCGGAGTGAAACATTTTAACCTTCTGGGTAAAAAAAATAATAAAAATAAAAATACATATTTGACATGGCTAAAAATGGTCTTAATGGTCTTCTAGGACCCCAAAACGGATTCTGGTGATATTCCCTTACCCTATTCGCCGTTGGTCGATGGACTGTAATAGCCTGCTTTTCATTGATAATATGGCATGGAAAATTAGGCTATAAACGCTGCATGATGAAAAATTTTCATATTTACTTGTGTATCTTTCAATGCCATGTAGCTAAAATATAGAATATTACAAATGAGGCGAAAAATAAATAAAAAAGGACCTTTTAATTAAAATTTTAATCACTCTGTATACATACCCTTTTCGGTGTACAATAATACATTGTAGTATGTATTCGTTATAGATATCAGATAGTACCTAAGTAAGTATACATGCGAAGATAACGTAAATATTTACCCCGCAAGAAAATTATTAATTGTTAATTTTTCGTCTATACCGATAAAAGCTTTAACATGTGTATTCTATTGCTTTATCGTTTCGCTGTTCTTAATCTATCACGTTTATCATCTGTCGGCGCGGTGCGGCGTCACGCTAATTTAATTTTGAGCATTAATTTTACTTATTTGTACAAGAGCGTCGAATCGTTTCGAAGGGGGCAATCTCGAGATAATTATTTTTCCATTACTCTTATACTTATTAAAGTAACGCCATTACTGTGAAAATAAATCACCGTCTAAATTATATTATACGCAGATAGGGAAAACATTAATTGCGAATAATTGCAACAAACGAGGCTCAATTCAGATAACGAAGAATTAAGACCGAGCGTTTTCTGTGTTCTCAATAGGCTAAAAGAGATATTCCATGTAAATGCGAAAATTTACAATATATCTACCGCTGTTGGAAAGCTTGAAAAATTTTCAAGTTTATGAGCCTTTATACCCTAGATATACATGCACAATACATAATGTTTCGCATGATACATGATACACAGGGTGTTCTTTAAATTTACTCGATTATTCTGCTAATTGGTAAGAGATAATAACTCAAGTTACGCTTCTGTGTGGGTAGTTTGCCTAACCCTTGGGGGTAGCAGGAATTATGATGTTGGGAATGGTGAAACATGTTTCTGGAAAGTACTTATTTTTGATAATTTTTCTCCCTTTAGATGTTGGTACGTACTTTTATTTATTTTGTGAAAGTAGAGGATGTAAATTTTCATCCTTTTTGGGTTTTTTATTTGAAATTTTCTCTATTCTCTTATGTCGCTGTGCAGTATTATTCAACTAAAGAGTCGAAAATTGAAAATATATGCAGCAGGCCAGACTAGCGAGAAGAGGAAAAGGATGAATTTTCCCTAAGCCAAAGTTTTCTAAGAAGCCCTTATCATTTCTTGGATTTCAATCCTCATCTTCAGCTGTAGGTTTCAAACGTCTACAACTGTATTCCACCTACATAGGTCTTACCATGGAGCCTATTCACGTTTTGACGATGTTCTTCCTCTCCCTCTTTTACCAGGGACCTTTCCTAAGAGAATATCTTTTTGAGATTTCCAACTTCTCTCTTGATCTCATGTCAAAATACTCTAGAATGCGTCTGTCGCATAGGACACTTAGCGTGACTGGCTCCTGTATTTCGGTGACGATTGTGACGTTGATTTGTCGCTCAGTTCACGGTATTCTCAGCGATGTCAGCATCCTTCACGAGATCCACAACTCAAGACATCAATTCTTTTTTCATCATCTACCTTCAAAATCCATGTTTCTTGTTATTTTATGCAGTCTTGTCATAGATGATTTGCTTAGAGCAATTTGGCGCCGTATTTCTGCCTATGAGCCTTCATCTGCTTTGATGATGGAGCCTAAATGAACGAAAGTTTTGACCTCTTTTTTTTTGAGTGTCGGCATGAGGCGGTGGTTAATCCGCGGCTCACCAAAGGAGAAGTCGTAGGTTCGAATCCCACTATGGGCGAAACGTACATGTAATTCATTGCGCGCATTTAACAACTATTACACTCTTACGTTCCAAGCACTATCAGTTACGACAGAGATAATTAGACAACACGCTGTCCATTATCAGAATCAAATAGCATGGTCGATTTCAGGCGACTTGAGACCTATTTGATTGATTGATCACGGTTGTAGAAACTGGAAGACACTTGGCCCAATTCAACACCACGACTGTATTTTCGATGCATTGATACGAAGTCTAAGTTTTATCACCAGCCATCTTCACCAGCTTGATGAGCTTTGCCATTCCTCCTTCTCCATAAGCTATCAAGGTTGTATCATCTGTATCTTTCAGATTAGAGATTCTCTCTCCTCCAATACAAATACCACCAGTCCAATGTTCTACAGCATCCCAGATTATGTGCTCATCGCAGACTTTAAATAACTACGAGGATAATGTGCATTTCTGACATATCCTTTTTTTGGCATATGAAGCCTCAGATTCTTCACCATCAACTCTTGCCACTATAGCACTGAATTCATACAGGGACTCCGCTAGATGTACTGTATGAGAAGTGAAACATCAAAATGGAAATCTCCTGCTTCAAGGGTAAAGGGACTACAGTTTAAAGTTCTGTTTTTTTTTCCCTGTCGAAGTGCTCTTCATTAATTCTCAGTGCTGTAATAACGGAACCTGTTCTCGTTCTGGTATCCGTTCAGTTTTTGTTCTGTTCCATTCCACACTATAGTTGTTCCGTTTTGTTTTGTTTTGTTCCGTTCCTTTTTACCTGTTTTTTTGGTCATAATTCAACACTTCAACTTTTTTTTTTTTTTTTTTTTTGTTTTTTCAGTTCCTTTCCTCTTTAGTAATAGTGTGTTTACAGTTGATTTTGTTTTTAATTACATTTTTCATTTTGTTTTGCCTTCTTATACAAAGAATTTTATACTTTGTTTCCAACTTTAATTGAAAATGACTATATTGCTCATTCCATTCCGTTATTGCAGCTATGGTAATTCTAGGCCTACAATCATTGGTCAGAAGCAGGGATCCAGAAGGGAAATTTTTTTACCGTTCCCGTTTCTGATCTGGTTTTTATTTTGATTCGTATACAATTTCCGGTTATCGTTCTGGTCATAATTTTGAAAATTATAATGATACCATTCACGTTCTGCTCACGGAATTTTTCCGATTATAGTTCTGGCCACCGTTTCTGCAAATTTTTGGGTTATTGTTCCATCTAACGTTCCAGTTACTGGTTTATTTACCGTTCCGTTACTCGGATTGTTCAAAATTTTAATGTTTCTACTACGCACAAGCACAACATGAAAAATGTATAGATACTGAAACACCGAGATAGGAATCTCCTGTTCCAGGGATAAAAAGGTTACGGTTTGGAGTTCTGTTTATTTTTCCTTGCAGATTCTGTCTCGATGGCAGCTCGATGGTCTTTGGTCACTCAGAAGTTATTCTTTCTTAAGATAGAACATGGAAATCTCAAAGAATCTACATTAAGATCTTGACCAATCAGAGTTGTGGAGAAGTTGAACAGGAATTAGTAAACAGCGCTCCTAATGGAGAAATCTTGACTTATAAGAGCTTATCAAAAATTTCTGTAATACCCTTACTGCTGTACCCGCTGATTTCCATTTTGGCGTTTCAGTGTCTATTGTCGGAACGGTAAATTGGAATGGTAAATTTCTTTGTCAAATGTTCCGGTCACTTTCCGGTCATGGAACTTAAAAATGACCGGTTTTTGTTGGTTACCGTTCCAATTTCCGTTCCGCTCCGGATCTTTTGAACCTGCGGTTCCAGAGGTAAATAAAGGTATTGCGATTTAGAGTGTTGTTTATTTTTCCTTCCAGGAGTAGAAGCGTTGTTTATTAATTCCAGCTCGACGATCATTGGTCACTCAAAAGTTATTCTTTTTTTAGATAGAACATGGAAATCTCAAAGAATGTACATCTCATCTGCATCTAAGATCTTGACCAATCAGAGTTATGGAGAAGTTGAACAAGAATTAGTAAACAGCGCTCCTAACGGAGAATTCTTGAGAAAGTCTGAGTCAAAATTTCCGTAATCCCTTTACCGCTGTACACACTGATTCTCATCTTGGTGTTTCAGTGTCTGTAGTTCTGTTAAGACATCACTGCTGTTTTAAGATCCCAAAACAGATTTTATTGATCATCATAAGTACATTTATCGTAATAGTCTGGTTTTCATCTATAATACGACAGAGAATCGGGCCCAAAATAGAAAATGGGGGGGGGGAGAATAAAAACAAAACGAGAGGCGTGGCTGTGGTAGGGTTGACAGTCCGCACCAAAAGAGAGTTGAAATTTTTATTTTTCAAACTTGTTTTCATCTCTGTGTTTTTTTTGTATTATATTCTTCGTGTATTTTTCACTTTTGTAGCATAGGCAACTTATCTGACACAAATGTAATTACAGTTTCATCTCTCAACGTTAATAGTACTGAATTGTTAAAACACCCTGTATATATATATGTATAGTATATACTACATAGATCGTAGTCTTAATGAACGATAAAAACAAGAATGAACTTTGAACCATTGTAAATGCTGTGGCAGGGCGTAGGTTAGCTACGTTTTATTAGGAATGTAATCCGATAGTTTAGGTACGTTTTAATTGTTCGTTAAAGTAAATTTTTCGTTCAAAGTAAACGTCGCCCTTGTAATACGATCAAGTTTGTAAAATAAGCTCTGTATACCCTAATATAGTGTTGGAAGATCTCCTTGTATGTGTATAGCGTGTAGTTTAGCTCCGTATGGTTTATCACATCGTCGAATACGTACATCTATATACCATACCTGCACGTTATACTAATACTTATTTAATTACTATGTATTGTATATGTATTAACATTTGTTCTTCATCAATTTCGCGTTTATTTATATTAATTTGTGCATTTTATTTTGTACAGTTTTACGTAAACAACGAACTGGTTAATACGGTCGGAGAAGGAGGCAGTTTCGGAGAATTAGCTTTAATATACGGTACACCCAGAGCAGCCACTGTACGCGCTAAAACCAACGTTAAATTATGGGGTATCGATAGAGATTCGTATAGAAGAATTCTTATGGGATCTACAATACGTAAAAGGAAAATGTACGACGAATTTTTGTCGCGTGTATCAATTTTAGGTAGGTACCTTGTTCGGATTTAATTTTCACTTACTTTTAAAACCACCTTACCAATAAATGTGAATAATTCGAGAGAATTTTTTTCCCCTTTCAATGCGCAGAAAGTTTAGATAAATGGGAAAGACTCACGGTTGCCGATGCCCTAGAACCAGTTTCATTCGATGATGGCGAAACAATAGTCAGACAAGGCGAACCTGGCGATGATTTTTATATTATAGTCGATGGCACGGCGTTAGTTTTACAATATAGAGCCGAAGGCGATAAACCTGTCGAAGTTGGAAGATTAGAGCCTTCAGATTATTTCGGTAAGAGTCTATCGAGGTGGTCATGCTACTTAAATAAACCTTTTAAAACCATTTCCCTTTCGTATAAATCGTCGAGTAAGCATTAAAAATGAAGCTTTATCGATAAAAGATTTCGTTAGGAAATTGAAAATCATTTTTCAGCAAAGATGCGATTTATTTACCTAAGTGTTTATTTTCTGCTCCTTACAAATCGTGAAATTATCATTTTTTCCCCAACGAAAACGATATTATTTAATGTACTTTGGTTAAAACGACTTTTTGCTACGGTTATTCGCACTTTGCGGTTCTTTTTTTTTATTTTATTCAATTTGAAAAGTTCGTAATGTAATTTTTTCCTGAAAACTACTTTATTATTAAGTAGGTATATGAAATAATTTCTTTTTTTTTAAAAAAGAGAGGTTTTCTCCCTTCGAGATATTTTTAATTCATATTGATCAAAAACGTTATTTTTAATAATCTTACACTCGATTCCTTGTAAACAGTGTAAAAGTTAATGTTTTTAAAATAGCCAAAGTATTTTTAATTTTTTTTTTTGCGATTCTAAAAAAAATAATATGCTTATATTTCAAACGGAAGAATCGAGTGACGTTTCGGTAGCCGGAATAAGTTTACTTATGTAACTTATTTTCATTTCACGTTTTTCTGGTTGCCTATTCAAAGTTCGCGTGAGTTTATGGAATTATTTTCGTAGTGGTTTTTTCCTTTAACTTTTTAAAATGGTTATTTTTGATAACGAAGGATTGATTAGATTTCTTTCACCCCAAATCCTAAATAAAAGCAACTTACGCTTTTGTAAATATTAAATTACTATAGGTAGTTTCGGATTCGTTTTTTAATTGTGTTTATTCGTGCGTATGATGGATTATTTACTAATCGGTGTAATTGTTTTTAATATGTCGCAGGTGAAATAGCATTATTACTAGATAGACCAAGAGCCGCCACCGTAGTCGCAAAAGGACCTTTAAAATGTGTAAAATTAGACAGAGCCAGGTACGTGTACTTGAAAATTCATCACTTATACGTCATCGTCCTACCTACAAATGACCGATAAAACTTTCAATCTCTCGAGAGCTATTTGTATAGTTGGAAAAATCTCGCCGTTCTTCATTTTTATTACATAAATGAACCGTTTACTTTAAACGAACGAGCAGGTTCAATGTGGAAATTTATTAGTTCGAGTGTTTCGTTAAAAAATAATACAAAGCTCGTTGAAATTTAATACAATTTTTACTGAGGTTTTTTCCCTCTCTTCTTTCGTTCAAGACGCGAAAGATACCCTTGATAGGGTAATTTTTATTCGAACGTTCGCAAAACAAAAAAAAAAATTTACAGAGAAAAAGTTTATTTTCCATTTGAATTTTTGACGAATTCGATGTACCTTTGGTATTTATATAATGTAAATTGACTCGTACTTTGAATAAATTTCTCAACGAATTAACTCTACATATCGCCGTAGGGAAAATTTTTTTCAGGTTTTTTCGATAAAGTAGAAAATAAATTGCTGAGCGAGAGATAATAATTTTTTTTACAACACCATAATTTACTTAAAGGCAGACCTATTTTAGTAGCCTTGTTTATTTTACCAAGTACCTATTTATTTACCTATTTTAATTAATTTTTATGGTATTTTTACCTTGGCCATTTTATGTTCTGTTTCCAGATTCGAAAGAGTTTTAGGACCTTGTGCAGATATATTAAAAAGAAATATTACGCAGTATAATAGTTTTGTATCTTTATCCGTTTAAACGAGTAAGTATCCTACTCAAGTTAAAAGTCCATTTTTTTCAAATTTTTCACCACACAAAAAAAACAATTACCACTACTATTCTACTTATATTAAAATGAGCCTATAATTCTGTTTAAATATGGATAACATTTTGACATTTATTTCAAAAAAAAAAAAAAAAAAATTATTTAAAAAGGGAGAGAACAAAGGTTCAAAAGTCCACAATGGACTTGTGCCCATTTAAAAATAATTTTTTCGTAGATTGCGAAATTGATACATAATATGAGAGGTTTTGATGGGTTTTATGAACATCTTTATCATTTATATCAATACCTTAGTTTCAAACATTTACTAAAAATAAAATGTGCTCCGCACTGATCCTGAAATTACCAAAAAATTGACAGGGTCAGATGTAAAAATTTAGTTGATATTTGAACTCGGTGCTTTTGAATTAGTAAGAAATTGATGTGCCATTCGCAGTTTTAATTTTTTTTTTCGTACTTTTTAGCCTGATTTTCTATGTCATATTGTCAATGAAAACCATGCTATTATAGTCTGTCAACCTGCGGCGGATGGGAAGGGGGAATTCAACAAAATCCATTTTGGGGTGCTAAAAAACCACAAAGCTGAAAGTCTAGTCCATTCTATGCCAAAATGACTCAAAAAATAACTTGGCTCATTCAATTTTGCTAACGAATTCCTTTCAGTGGTGTAGAGTAGAAATCGCCGTCATTTCGACCTTAAACCTTTCAGTGATGGAGGGGGTGGGGCTGCTTTCAATCCTTCAACAATCGCGTTTTCATGTCAAACAACTCAACTTTGACAGTTCGTATTTTGAAGTTGGTTTCACTTGAGATAAATCTCATCTGGTTTTTGGTAATCCATAGAAGATTCGAAAGTGATTGTCAGAATTTTGATAACTCAAAGTTGAACTTTTGAGATGAAGGCTCAACTTTTCAGGATGAGAATAGAGGTTCAAAGCCATCATTTAAAAATTTGAAAAAATTGCCATGAATAAACCTTATATTTGTTTCAATCAATCAATTTTCAAAATGTGATCTCAACTCTCGTCGGGAGCAAAGTGATCCTCCATTTTAGTTAAAATTCAGTCATTAGGGGCCTGTCTCCTGTGGAAAAATAGAAAAAGTTAAATGACATTAATTCTTACCAATTCGAAGACTATGAGTTTGGAAATGGGCTCATTTATTTTATTCAGCCCTTTTACATGCCTCTACCACTCAACTTCCCCCCCGCCCCCACTCATTGTGGTTGAAATACAAAAAATTTAAAAAACGAATTGATGTATGGATTGTTATTCATTTGAGATCGCAGAGCTTGAATATCTACTTATTTTTTGGATTTGTCTCCTGAGTGCCCATTATCACCATATAAATGGAAATATCAGAACTCTAAATTAAATTTTGAAAATGTGAGTAGCGAGGAGTCGGATTAAGAAAATAAGTTGATATTCGATCTCAGAGTGTCGAATTAGCATGATTCAATATGTTACTCGTTGTGTTAATAATTTTAGAATATTTTTTTCATTTTTATGGTGGCAGGGCAAATACAAAAAATTAGGGAATATTTTTCAATTTTTAAAATTTTGACCATATTGAACGGGCTGTCGAGGGCGTTTAATGGGGTTGACTCAAGAAATTGAGCATTATTCAAACTCGGCGTGTTCGCATTAGTAAGAATTAATGAATGTCTTTTCACTTTTTCCATTATTTTATATTTTGACTACAATTAAGAACTCTTACTCCCGATGAAAGTCAAGATCCCATTTTGGAAATTAATTGATGGAAACAAATATAAGAAAGTCTATTCATGGTAATTTTTCAGAATTTTAAATGGTAGCTTTCAATCTTCATACTCATCATGAAAAGTTGAACTTTCATCTCCAAAGTTCAAATTTGAGCGTTCAAAATTTTGATCATCAATTTCAGATTTCCTTTGGATTAGCTTCAAAACCGCTCAAACAGTCTAACCAATTCCAAAACATGAGCCTTCTAAGTTGAGCTATTTGGCAATAAAAAAAATTTTACACTTTTCCCTTTCCAGAAAAATTCCAGATCACATATCCATGTCAACATTTTAACATTACGTCTTAAGTGAAAAAATCATTCATAATCATCTTTCATTACAAGTTTTCAATCAATAACTTCAAATCAAAAATTAAAAATTTTTCCCAATTTTTTTTTATTTTTTTCTAATTTTTAATTTTTTTTAATTTTTTTTAATTTTTTTCATTTTAGTATTTTTAAAATTTTTGAATTGTTTAATTTTTTTTATTGTTATATTTTTTTTTGTTTTTTAATTTTTTCATTAATTTTATGTCGACCTTTTTCATTTTTAATTTTTTAACAAGACATCCATGTCAACATATTAACATGAAGTGCAAAAGTCACTCATAATCATCTTTCATCACGAGTTGTTGGTCAAAAACTTCAAATCAAAAATCAAAAACGTCAAGTTTTTAGAAAATGATCCCCCTCCCCTATTTTAAGACATATTCATGTCAAAAATTGCAGTCATTAAAAAATTAAAAGAGTTACAACCCCTTTCCCCTCACTGAAATAGCCAAGGCCAAAATGACGGCGATTCCTTCTCTAATTTTGAACGAAGTTGAAGGAATCAAGTTAATTTTTGGTTTAAAAATGAACGTTTCAAACTATCTTGAAGTTTCTGAGTTAGAAATTACTTCATTGGTAAAGAATAACTCAAATTTCCCAGTTGAAATTTGGTGAATTATTCACTAAAAATATTAAATTTAATGAATTAAAATTACAAGCAACGTTTAAAAATTCATTCAACAAAATAATTGGTCTTTTTAAATAAAAATACAGCTTCGAAAATTCCGATTCGTAAGTCTAATTATTTCCATCAAGTAGAATATTTATGGTAAATGAATATTCAATTTGAATGAAAAATTCTCTCACCTGTGTTTACTTATTGCACCCTACTAATATTTAATTTTTAAACATAAAAATATCTTACTTCACGAGTACTTTACTTACCTACTTAAAATAAAACCACCCGATTTCGTGTTGGTCTTACATTTAATATGCAAAAGTTGATGTACTAAGAATTTATGTTGATGTTACAGATTCGTGAATTAGAGATTTATGTAAATTCTTCGGAAAGAAATTTTTTCTTCGGTGGTAGTTATGTAAAGTCGCTGAACATAACATGAAGAAACGTACAAAATATTCGTGTTTTTTACTACGCGATCAGGTTGCCAGTGTTTTGTTTTTTTTCTTTTTTTTTTTCAAATTTTTATATCCGGATGCATTGTCATGTCAGCTTTTATTGTTATTACACGATTTTGTTGAATTGAATATAATTCAATATGTAAAAAAAAAGTAATAAAATTTATTATAAATTAGTTATACACGTTTAATTGAAAAAAAAAATTGTAAAATTAACGAGTCGCCATGTTATAAGTAATTTACTAACGAATACTTTTAAATTGTTTTTAAAAGTTTATTGTATTATTCTAATAAATGCTTATTTATCGTTTTAAATTTTACTCAATCTATTTATAAAAGCGTAAAACAAGTCGCAGCTGTTGGGAGGTTGATTCGTAGCTACGGTAGGTAAATAGGTAGGTCTTAATATACCTATACAGAAAGCGAAACATAATGGAATTTATGCAAATATTCGAATTATAATCTACATCAACTTGAAAGTAGGCCTACGCCTAAAATTCATCTGTGGCTTTACAAGATTATGTATTCGTTTTGACGAAATAAACGTTTCGTATAAATGTGGTTTTATGGCTAAGGAGTTGATTGGTATGTTGCAAAATGGTAATATGAAATGACTATCTCCATACAAGTTTTATCAGGATTTATGGTGACGTTTTTGTATAATAATGACCTGTGCTATGTGCTTTATTCTATCTCGAATAGTAACCGAACCTCAAAAAGTGATTTAATTTAATTGAAGTTTATCATCATAAATTTTAGATGGAATAATACATGGGTAACGCCGACGTATAATGCGTAGGCCTGCGTAGAAAATTTATCAAAATTGCAAACAATCCCTTCTCTAAAGAAAAGAACATGTTACTATATTTTTAGTTCGGTAGTCAAATTTTCTATTTTAGGTACTTTCGAATTTAGTTAGGGCAAAACGTTTCCAAAACTAAGACTTTTAAATACCACTTTGTTGTTTATTTAGCACGACTAATTAATTGATTATGATTTTGAAAAAAAAATCACCAGTAAGGAATGATTTTGTCAAAAATGATACATTGGTACTTTCCTCTTCATTTTAAAAGTTTTCAATGAAATGCTCAACTTACTTTCTTGATCCGATTCCCTCGTGCTCGGCATTGACCTTAAAATTTCCAAAAATTTGAAAAATCTGGATACCGAAGAGTCGGATTTTGAGAAAGTAAGTTGATATTCGATCCCAGCGGTGTCGAATTAGTAGGAATCAACATGCTACAGGTCATTTTCTTTATTTTCCATTATTTTTTCATTTTTCTGTTGGCTAGGAAGACATTCGGGGGACGGACCCCCAAAAAATAAATGAACATTCATGCTCAGTGTCCTTAAATTAATTGAATTTTTAGTCAGTTTTGCCAGTTGGAAAAATTGAGTTAGGAAGCTGAAATTTTTATCACATTGGTTTAAGATCATGTCATTACAATTGTGACCCCCACCCATAAGTGGAAATGGATTAAAATTTTTGAAGGGGCTTAAGCCCTCCATTTTCGTTTCCTAAAAAGAAGCATCTCGAAGCGATGTTTCTTCAACCTGATTTTCATGAGATAATACTGTCATGAGAATTGAAAAAAAGTATCTACATAGCAAATTTCAACTTCCCAACTCAATTCGGAAACGGAAAACCACATTTTTGGGGCTTTGAGGGAGTGCAATGGGACGGAAAAGTCAGGACCTTCAAAAGGACATTGAGGAGCACTACTTAATGTACATACCAAATTTCAACTTCCTAGCTCCATTTGGAGGGGAGTTGACCGAGGAACAAACTCAAAGAATAAGAAACCATTACCTGAGAACCACATCTTCGGAGTTGTGAGGGGGTACAATAAAGCTGAAAAGTTGAGACCCCGCAAAAAGCAGATGCAGAACGCCTAGCAAGTCCACATACCAAATTTCAACTTCATAGTTCAATTTGGTTGGGAGATAGGGGAGGAACAGCTCTTTTTCAAGATCAAAAAGGGGAAAATCCCTCTTATCTCCCCTCCTAATTCACCTACGAGGTTTATTTTTAGATATATTATGCAACTTTAGATCCTCTATCAAGTGGTTCAAATAGATACAATTCTTGCGTTTTTGGCCTCTCAACACTCCCTGCCCCAAATTTTGGTATAACTGAATTTTGACCCAAGGTCATCCCTTCTCTTATATATTTAATCTGTGGCCAAAGTGATCCGATTGACCTGATTGGAGCGATTTTGGCCGGTATCGAGCAGAGTAAATGATTTTAATGTTTGGGCGAAAAATAAAAAAAAAAATACCAGAAAACCACATTTCAGGGGCTGTGAGGTGGTGCAATGAGGCTGAAAGGTAGAAACCGCCAAAAAGCATATTCAGTGCCCCTAATAAATGTACCTACGAAATTTCAATTTCCTTGGTCAATTTGGTGGGGAGATCGGGGAGGAACAGCTGTTTTTTAAGGTGAAACCCTCATATCTTTCATCCTAATCGACCTAAAAAATTTATTTATAGATATGTTATGCAACTTAGGGTTCACTATCGATTGGCTCGAAAATTAACAATTTTTGTATTTTTGGTCACTCATCACCCCCTCACCCCAATTTGTGCATAGCTGAATTTTGAATCACCCCTCATCCGCCGTAGCTCGATAGACCGTAATAGCCAAGTTTTCAATGAAGAAAATCAGGCTAAAAAGGACATGTCTTTATGTTTACATGTTTAATTTGGCCCGTATGAAACGAGGGCGAAAAAAATTAGCATTAAATCAAAAGTGAAAGATGCAAAAAAGTGCATTCAACGGAATTTTTGACCTTCAAAAAATAAACTTTCACAATATTTTTAGCGGTGCAAGCTGTTACTTATCAAAGTTGTCTCGAAAACATTAAGGAGGGAACTAGCTGAACATTTGAAGAGGCTTAAGGTCTCCATACCATCTCTATCTCCACCTATGCCTCCTTCGTTTGCAGATTTTCAATAAAAAGTACGATTTGGTCCACCCTACTATCTGAGTACCTTCTGATTAATAATCTATTCATTTCCTGTTTTTTCCTTCAATTATAATCGAAAATTGCTAAATCACGTTGTATGAATATTATTTAAAAATCATCCGAAGACATACGAGCATTTGCCATCTTCATCACGTACTGTCTAGTGTCTACTTTTTGGATATGTTTGTGGCAGTTGTCTCATTCTATACGTAGTCATATTTTGTAGCAGTCTCTCGCTGAAACTTAATAATTTATTTAACGTAACGTAAGATGTAAGAATGCATCTACCCAAAACCGTCAATCATATAGAAATATTTGTATGTTCTCACTGACTGAGAGACGGTATACATTTATCTCAGGTATAATTTTGTCTTTACAGATGTGTTTTACTTTGCCCTTTAGCCAGCTGTTAAATTTTTATTTATATTTTAAAATAATTTTATAGCAAACCGACTACTTATAAATAATGTATTAAAAATTCGGCTTTATTTTCAACCATTAATCAAACATTCGTACAAAACAGATTATTGAAAACGACTGATAAACGAACGATGTGTCGCGATCATAGGGTATGCTTTATGCATACGCAAGTACTTATATGTATGTAATGTACGTACGTCTATCGAATACTTAGGCTATTTATTATACAGTTAAATACTGCTCTTTTTATGGTATCAACAGTAAACAACATTTTTTTTTTTTATTTCATCCTTAAAGAGTTTATCAAAATTTAATAGGTTTCAAGCAGCTGTTTACACGCAAGTAAACAAAGTTGTGATGTAAGTTATAAATCTTTTTCGGTAATTCATCGTGTGAAGCTATAAAACGTACATATTCGAACTATGCGCTTAAATTTTATTTCTTGAGAAAATATATTCTACTTTTTCTTTAGAAATTTTTTATTTGAAATTTCGATTTGTTTATCTTGGGGTAAGTACAAACAAAAATATTACACAATTTAATAATAAGAATTTAAGAAAAGAGTATACATTTTATGAAGAGATCCGATTTGTGTTCATATTGCGTCGATATTGATGTGAAAAAAAAAAAAAAAAAAAAAAAAAAACATAGTAACTAGTAACGTTACACGAATATTTCAGTTATATTTTAATAGCTCATCAAAAGCTTTGAAACATTGTTCTTTGGTTATCGTTAATAAATTAATTAAAATAAATCCATCAAACGTAAAATAAATATAAAAAAGCGTATTTTTTACAATACATTTAAGAAAAATACCTAAAACTCGCTCGTAATACGAGGTAATTTACTAATTCAATAAAATCAAACCTTATCATTAAAATAATTTTAAACACAAAAAAATTTTAAATAAACGTACTGTACAACACGAATTTATTATAAATAGTTAGGTTGGTACCTATTTTTTTCAACTGTATTAGTTGTACACTTTATAATTAGGTTGGTCGCATTTAGGATAAAAATCATGATTAGATTGCATTTGATATTGGAAGCCTGTATTCTTCGGTTTTATCTTCAGATGCCTACTAATTGCACTCTTTGGACTATTTTGCATTTCATAATCGTAAGGAGTTTCGTAAGCAGAACTTGGATAAAATTTTTGACTACTCCAATTTGTTTTCGTGGTGTATTGTTCGTTGAGTTTTGTATTCGAGTCCCAATTCACGTTAAAATTAAATGGCCAATTCTACACGAGGAAAAAAAAAGTTTAAAAAATCCGTTTAAAACTAAAAATTACCGAGTCGAGTAAAATAATTCATAATTTTATTTTATTTACAAGTACTCGAGTTATGCTGTTGAAAAGATGAATAATTTTTTAAAAAGTTTTGATTTAATGATTCAAGTCACTTGGAAATAATGTT
Organism: Ferrisia virgata; assembly: GCA_900060175.1. NCBI lineage: Eukaryota > Metazoa > Arthropoda > Insecta > Hemiptera > Pseudococcidae > Ferrisia > Ferrisia virgata. Next base: position 145 of record FIZR01009870.1, on the reverse strand, counting down.
ATTGCGAGACAAAAGCCACCTGTAATTTTTTTTCGTAATGGGCAGTTTTCCAAAATAATTTACGTAAGTGTAGAAGAATATTTAAAAAAAAAAAAAAAAAAAAAAAAAAAAAAAAAGAAAACGTACTTGAATTTTTACATTTTTT
>FIZR01009868.1:0-14822 GCA_900060175.1 Ferrisia virgata | reverse complement strand
AATCAAAAAATACTGAGATTACACTTTCTCTATCTTGGAAGGCAAGAGAAATTTCTTGTTAAAGACTAAAAAGATGATCTGTTGGATGATCTGGTACTTTGACTACTTCTGAATTACTAACATACGACGGAAGTATTAACAGACGAAAGACCATTATAATAATTTACAATGTGTGAACCGTATAGTAAAATGCCAACCGTCACACTAGCATCGTTAACTGTTCTCTGTCAATCGTTTTGAAGACAAATGTAAACCAAACGGTTTTTTTGGTGACTTAGGTCAGGTCCAGTTTAGGGGTTTAGATAAGATAAGCATAAAAACCGCTAAACCAGTTGAAAGAAAGAATTTGTCTACTCGCAGTCGTAAAGGTTTCTTTTAGATATGTAAACTGATAGCCGGAGGGGAAGAGCAGAGATTTCAAAACATTTGTTACTATGGCAACTTGAATCGTATTTTCAGTTTACACACATTTCGCGATTACTTCTACTACTACGTATTATTGTCTTATCAGTTCAATAATTAACGTTAGGTAGCATTAATTAAACACTTTGGCTTACTCTGATTCCGGATTCATTTATCAATCTGTTTCTCAAATGATTCGAATCTGTTAGTTCTGTTCGAAAGTTCAGCCAATTACGAGTATCTAGTTTTTGTTGAATATTTAATATTTTCAAATCTTCTTTCGAAACTTGATTTACGTTGAGGAGTATTCCGATGCACCAAATCCGAACTAAATATACATTTTGAAAAAATTCCTTTTGAATAACTCGAGCTTTTATTGCAGTCGAAAAAAATTATCAGTACTAATGGTACTTACGATTAAAATCAGCATTGACTTACCGATATCGTCAGCAGTTCATCGTCCAATTTTCGTAGGTATCTTGATTATTTCATTAACTCTACCGTCTACCTACAAAGGTGTGTATTTAATAAGACAGCACGAAATACCCGAACCTTATCGAGGCAAGATTTATTCGAAAAGACATTATAGGAATTAACTAGATGCAATGTGGTGTTGGAACATTTTTATCTTAATCGGTAGGTAATGTACGTTTACCAAATTGTACAGGCCACGTTATTGTTTTTGTTCCGTACTTCCTTTCACACTTAACGGTCAAAATATGTTGTTTCTTCCAAAGGACTTGAACATAGAATGCTTATTGTACTCTGCATGGTATCTCCTTTTCACTAATAGGTACCTAAATGTCTTGAACACGGAACTGAGACAAAGGTATTATATTCTTTCGTTTTTCGCTGGTCTGTCGATCACGTTTCTTATTCGAAAAATAAAAACTGCTTCACGAGTGATAAGTGCTTTGGCGACGAGTAAATTAAATCTGCGCAGTGATACAATTTTACATTTGATAAAATTGGAATATTTTACTAATTTCGTAGCCCATTCACATTCAACTCTTTCACTTTCTGCGCAGTTTTTTTTTCTTTAAAATTTAAATCGATCACGTGGTTCCCTCGGTTTGCTGTACGATTTAGGTGCACTTTTCGCTACTCAAAAGTTTTTTAATTTTGATGATAATTAATCCGATTATCAAGATGCAAAATTCGTTGCCCATAATTTAAAATCTTATTACCGCTTATCACCGAGTACTTATTGATGATACTGATTTTTATCAAATCTTAGAAATCGTAATATCAACAATTTTCTTGAGTTAGTTTATATTTTTTATCTCGTTTGATGAGAAAATTTCTTTCGATTTTCCAAGGCTTTAGATCGATCAAAAGTTTAAGCCAAGTAGGGAGATTTTCTTGTCAAATCTCTCCACAAACCTTCGAGTCGTATAAATTAAAAAAAAACACAGCGCGATTATTTTCGAACATAGATCATTTATTAATAAAATTCAGCAATGATTTTTTCAAAAAGAGAACAATATACATGTAAAATAATTTGAAATAATTGATCATTTAAATCGATTGCGCGCCTTTGAATATGTCTCGACACTTACACACGAATAATTCAACTCGATAGATAAAACCACGAAAAAATTAATATCAATTCAATTTGGTAAACATCCACAAAACGAAAATCAAGTCTTATCGTTTAAATCACACTATAATAACACATTTTCAAAGAGAGAGAAAGAGAGAAAAAAGTAGACACACGCGACGTTACATTTTCTAATGCTTGGCATAATTTTTTTCACAGCATTTAACACGAAAAAAAAAAAACAGTATACAATTAACTTAATGAAAATAATTGTGCTTGTGTGTGAGTATAAAGATTTTTTAAAACAAAAACACAGATTAATAAATAAATTGATAGATTTATACACGTTAAAAAAAAACTATCGTCGATGATTACGATCTTTACCAAAATTTACACACACACACACAAGAACACAAAAAACTGCGGCAGTTACACTGAGTGACACAAAAAATTCTAGCTCGAAGTTCGTAACGTCTTCGACGCTTCTAGATCCACATTATGGAGATATATTGTAAAGGGGAGGAGAAAAAATCAAACATAAAAAATGATAAATAATAAAAACAAAGCATTCTTAAATCTACGAAAGTTCAGCACGAAATAATATTTACGAACATACAAAATGAAAAAAAATAATGATGACACGAAATAACCTGGTCGCGTGTAATAATTATAGGAGTAAAAGAATTAAATCAAACACGAAAATGAGAAAAAGAATCGAAAAAAAAATACAATATACAATAATAAAAAAAAAAAAACAAAAAAGGAGAATAACCCACTCTAATAAACAAGGTAACATTTTAGGTAATTATTCTGGGAACGTGTAGTCCTTCGACCTTCTTATCAATTTCCGGCCAATGTGAAGCTCCATTCGGGGCCCATGCGAATACATATCCATCATTGGCTAAACGATGAGTGAGACGATGCGCAATCGAAAAACCTCCACTTCCTTCCAATTGAGTCAGAACGATGATTACTTGCCTGCGAAATATACAAATTTTAAGTTTAAGTCGAAAAAGAAATAGGAAAATAAACATCGCTTTGTGAAATATTATAATTATCATGTGAACTGAAAATGCGACACGTTTTTCATCTAATCAATTGTGGAGGAGGGGGCAATGAGACTAAAACTTGGATACCACCAAAAGGCATTTCTACAATCTATATAAATCTAGATGTCAAATTTTAACTTTCTAGCCCCGATTTGGAGACGGGGGAGGGGATTATGCGAGGAGGGAGGAGAGATATGCGAGGAACAAACTCTAAAAATAAGAAAAACCGACCAAAAAATTTCATTTTTGGACCTGAAAAGGGATGTAATGAGGCTGAAAAGTCTAGACCCTAAAAAGACACATCTGCAGTCTATACACAAAATTTCAACTTTTCAGTCAATAAGGATAGGAGGAAGGGAGGGGCGGCGCTTTTTCAATGTTAAAAAGGGGGAAAACCCTCATATCACCCCCCCCTAATTGACCTAAGAGGCAGATTTTTGTATATGTTATACAGCTTTGGATGGTCTATCGATTAGCTCAAAAAATAAAACTTTTTACAATTTCAGCACCTCAACACCTCCTCCCCCAAATTTGCGCATGACTGAATTATCCCCACTCCAGTATGTCAAATTTACCGCCAATCGTAGCCCACGCCCTAAATTTCATCGATTTTGTCCGTAATGAGACGAGCAAATTAATTTTAGTTCCGGGGAGGGGGAGGGGGTGTTGAAGTTGAAATAAATTTTGTCTTCGATTTTTTGAATAAATAAATTAATGAAACCTGATATGGTCAAAATGATCGTAATGATCTTTTAGGACCGCAAAATAAAAGTGTTTTTTCAAGGTTAAAAAGGGGCAAACCCTAATACCTCTCATCCTAATTAACCTAGGAAGCAGATTTTTGAATATGTTATACAAATTTGGATTGTCTATCGATTGGATTAAAAAGGAACAATTTTTTGGATTTTAGCGCCTCAACGCCTCCTCCCTTAAGATTTGGGCATAACTGAATCTTGACCCGAAGTCCACTCCAAAATATCAAATCTACTGTTAACCTAAGCAGATTTCCTAATTTCGATCGATTTCGATCGATATCGTGCTGAGCAAATAATTTTTGGGGGGGATGTGGGGAGCGAGAGAATAAATAAATATAAATCTGTCACAGTCAAAAATTGGTCATACTATTCTTCTAGGACCTCAAAACCAGACTATTGTAATCCAGCTAACTAATTTAATTCGATGATTTATAAGTGAAATATGTATTTACGAAAATGAATAAAATGTACCTGTGTAATGGAGGCACCGCATCTATGGTTCGTAATTCACCTCTGGTCGATATGACGTTATAACTTTCTTGGCAGTCACATTTTACGTGAATGTATTTTTTATCGTGTCGATTTTCAATCATTACCACCAAACCAGCCCATCCTTTGGTTAAATAATACGCTGTCATTCCTTCTCGTCCCTGAAAAAAAAAAAAATCAAAATGTACAGATTTTACTAGTCGATTGAAAGATCTGAAATCGATTATTTAAGCATTATTCAACGACAGCTCGAAGCAGAACAGTGAACATCAATCTAGTTACCTCGTGCCTTTGACCTTTGGCCAAGGTCAAATTGATCAGCGTATCTGCCAAAACATAGGCAGGAGGTGAAATCTGCTCGACTAGAAGCCTTTTTGAACTGTGTATGGCTAAAATATACTGTGGATAATTGGCCGGATCTTCGAGACCTGAATGAATCGATTATGTTTAGTTGAATATTTGTTTTGAATTTGGATTTAGTCTACTCGTCCTGTTACGTTTTTAGTTACCTGTGTGCCAATGATTGAACGCCAGACAAACCAAGAAGTAAACATCGCTTTCTAACATCTTTTGCAGGCCAACAAATCCGCGAACTTGACGACGACTGTGTTCGACCAAAGGTCCTATTTGATTTGAGTTTTGAGCGCGAGCACGTAGCACTACCACACACAAGTCCAAATGACTTCGTAAAGATTTCACCGAATTTCTGTAGTATAAATGTAAATTTAATTATAGGCAATATATTTTTCCCTTGGCATTAGTACGATTATTTTACCTTTGACCTTCTTGGAAAAGTGTAAACTCTACTTCGGTAGGTTCTAGAACTGTTAGTAGGACGCAAGAGGCAAATTCAGGGCAAGACATCGGCGGTAATATGCCTCTTAATCGGACTTCGTTCCAACCAGAATCTCGAACTTTGCAAATATCGATGCAATCGAAAAACCTGACGTAATAACGCACGTAGCTTATTAATACAATATGCAAATATAATAAGCGATCGAATTATTAGAAATTGACGCACTTGCAAACATCGTCATAAGAAATCCAAAATACACCACCGGAAAGTCCATCGGGCATTAAAATTTGCCTCAACTCCGGAGTCCACTTATCCGAATGATCGGACCAGTCTCCTTTCCACGAAAAATGACCCCACGGATTTCTTAACCGAAGCAGACGATATCCGTGGACGTCTCTCACATCCAAGACTGAGTAAGCATGTCTGTAAATTCGCCGAAGAAGAAAATATTATTCAGATGCGGTGGAAATATGTATTAGGAAATTCACGAAGAAAAATTATACGTACCTGGCCCTGAGACCATTTTTATGATATTCTTCCTCGTCCACTTTCATATTTCCTCCTCCGCAAGAAGCTCCCATCAAGAATTTCGCTTGTCTGGAACTCAACAACTGGGCCCAGATTAGATCATAATCCAGCTCTTCTTCCGGCTGAAGTGACGATTGCTGAAGTGGTATGCTTTCACAAGGTTGCCCTATTACCATTTAGAAGAGAAATAACGTGAAATTTACTACAATCAAATATAACGACGTTTTGCGCAAAATACAAACGAAAAAGTACCAGTTAATGTAGCAAGCCCTTCGATCGATCGACCAGATACCAAAGCTTCGTAAGATCCGTGAATTTTAGCGACAGCTTTTTCAATCAATGGAACCCAAAGTTGTTTTCTTTTCGCCTGTGAACGCGAATTAGAAACCGAATGAAACGATTTCAAAATTGATACAACGACCAGAAGTATTATTTGAAGCATTCTCTTACTCTGGAGTACATAAGATGGCCGTGTTCGTTACATGGTAACAAATCGTCGACTAAAACGGTAACCCATTTACCATCTTTGCACAATCTGACTTGGTAAACACCTTCTGAACAATAGGCTCTGGTTACCATTACCTTTTTAACGAGGCCTTCGCGTTCGGCTAATACTGCTAAAGCACTCAACAACCAACAATTGCCAAGAATTCCTGACAAAAAAGAAACGTTAATTTTTTATTTTTTTTTATTTCAGATAGAAAATTAGCAACATTTTTACCTTGGGATATGTCCGACGGTAATGGTTTGCGGAAAATAGTCCAAGGCAGATGAGCATCGGTTTCCGAATTAGACAAGCTAATTTCGTGAGGTCTGAGCCATTGTGTAACTCGATTTTCAGCAGGTGCGATGCCATTTTGAAACAAAGATTTTGGAGCTGGTGGAAACGAGTCGTCTACAAATGGTAAATTATTCTGAAAACAAATAACGAGATAGACGTCGATCGATATCAACAGCTCGATATTCTAGAAGGTTTACACGAGTTCATATTGTAATTATAATAATGATGTCATTAATATATTGGATGTAAATATATCGCAACGTATTACGATAACGCTGTACTGATAACGTTACAACGTACAAAGTTGATTAATCTCACCTCTTTGCAATATTGTACAATCTGCTGCCATTTGGTTAATGCATCTTCTTCTTCGCTGCGTCTCAAGTTCTCCATGAGTTCGCTCTGCTGCTTCATTTTAGAATGCGTTTGAATCACGATGGATGAATTATCCACATCTGAAAGCTGTTTCGAAAACGTGTCGATGGAGTATTTAAGCTTATCGGTGCAGACGGATCTGGGAGTTTGGCACATTTCGCAGCTAGGTGACTCGACAGCATTCTCGAATGTGCACTCGTTACACCACCAAGTTTTCTTCTCTTGTCCCATATCTTTAACATTATCGTCATTCAGGTTACCAAAAAATTGTATCTTCTTTCCATCGTGAATAGGTTTAAAAACCGTTTTCGTTCTGCGACTCGATATAATGTGATCTTTGCTTTTGAATTTGGGCGGAGTTGAAACAGTATAGAGACCTGTACTACTGTTATACTGGACAGAAGTAGTAATATCGGTATAAGGAGTTTGGCACGCGGTACAATATAAATTAGTCAACGTGTTTCTCAGTGTACATCTGGTACACGACCAAAATTCTCCACTTTTCAACGTTGTATCCGGTGTACTGGTCAAGCTACGTATTTTAGAGCCGCCGCAAACTACACAAATTTCGTTGTGATCGGCGTTAACGAGTGTGCACTTCTTACAAATCCAATCGTCTTTTATGAATTGATCGCTGATTGAAACGTGCTGGAAATCTTGTTCCAAACTTTCGGAGTTTTTACGTTTAGGTGGCGTATATCGTACTGTATCTTTCGTTACGGTGATAGAACATTCGGAGAGCACTCGTTCGGCGGCGCAGAATTCGCATTTCGTAGATACGGCTTGATTTTCGGCGAACGAACATCGATCACAAATCCATAATTTTTGACTAGATTCGGTATTCTTATGTAGAGCTGGATCGCTGATACCGATGTACGAATATTTTGGAGCACCGTTGGTAGATTCTTCGCCGTTAACTAAGCTGTACCTTTGGGTTGTTTTGAACGGTTTGGTTATTATATCGGAACACGATCTTCGGTAAAAGTTTTTATTCGACTCGGGCGGTGCGATCGCGTTACCGTTTACGCAACGTTCGGGTCTATTTTTACCATTATTGTTGGTATTATCGTTGTTATTGTTATCGTTTCTTTCGTTATTTTGTATATTTTCAGTCTTCGTGTTACTACAAGCGATACATCTGATTACGGAATGCGTATTCGAATGATTGCACATCGAACACAGCTTCAAATCCATATCAGAAACGCGACTAGATTCACCCTCTGGTAGTGGTAATTTGTTGGTACGCGTTGAACAATCGATATGAGGTAACTGATTCAAACTCGCGTCTGCTCCTGCTCCGTTCAGTGATGTAGCTTTCTTAACTGTCACCGGACATTTATACACCATAATATTACGTCTGGACGCATCCGCTGGTACTGGTTTATCGCACACCATGCATGACGCGCAACTCGACACGTACTGACGATCGCACTGCGAGCAACGTATTTCGTACACCAACGATGGCCAGCTTCGATGTTTTCTCAACTTCGATCTACACCTCGACGTAGAAATATCCTTAACGTACGAGTTTACTTCAATCGATGACGGAGGCTTTCTAAGAACGAACGAGAAAAATACGCTCATTAAGCGAGATAAAAATAATGACTGTACGATGTAAACACATTACCGAGTACTAACTTGTATACATCTGCGGAGCAATCTTCTGCAGAGTTTGACTCATGCACAAGTTTGCTTCTGCTCCTCAGTGTTCCACATCTGATGCATGTTATTCGTTCTGTAGGATTAACGAGAGAACAAGTATCGCAGTGCCACTGGAGTACAGATGCTATGGATCCCATTATTCAAACACATCTTTTTACCTAATTCGAAACACCGATTATTCATCACATCAATCGTTTACACGTTAGAATTCATCAAATGGTAATATTACTCGTTTAGTTTTAATTCATTCGCAGAATTTGAACTCTTTCAAAATGTTTTATCAAGCACTATAAAACAGCTGTTTATTTTGAAAACACAAGAACAACACAAAATCACAGAAAAAATATTACAAAAAGTATAAATAGTATCGGGTTTCGTCGCTAGAAGCGCTAATGCTGTTCGTCAGCTGTTGTTTGAACTTGGAAAAAGTAAAAGACATGAAAAGATGACGGGTTTCGGGTTCGGCCCATTTCTAATTTTTTGTGTATTCTCCGACGTGTTTCTTTTATCTTGCCTGTTGAATTTTTGATATCACTTTTTCTATACAAGTTGTAGAATTCGTAAAGTACCTTATCTACACGATTTCTCGAGCGAAACAATATTGAGTATTAACAAAACGTGTAAACATATTGTTGTTCTTACTATTTACTCCATGTGTGTAAAAAATTAGGCCGGTAGAAATAAATGAATAATCAGCTTTTCATTTTAGGGTTCAGACTGATATATTATTCAATCAGGATAAAATATCAAAATCCGTATCATCTACATGCTTGATGAATTGCTTACGTCGAAATGAAAATTTTATGTATAGTAAATTAAAAATGCCGAAACGATCGGCTAACGATCGCGTTTGCAGCAATTTTTTAATTTTTTCTCAGCCAAAATTTGAAGAAGTAAGCTTATAAATTTGAAAATTCGAAAACTTGATTAGGCAATTGATAGAAAAGATACGATTAGTATAATGGTCATGACTTAAGGACCTGCTTTACGCTTCACTTGTTGCATAACCACACCTCATGCTACACCTGTCCACAGTCTGTTATCAGTGAAATTACCAAAAAGATATTTTGATTTCATTTGAGAATTTGGCTGAATGAATTGAGCTGAAATTTTGTATGGTGGTACAGAAAGTAATGCTGAATAATCGCAAGTAGCCTTTTTTCAGTTAGTTGCTCTTGGTTCATTTTATATTGATTGACTTAGTGTTGGTAAAATGACCAACTTTGAAAAGGCATATCTTCAATACTATGCGAGATTTTGCAATGAAGCTACTTGAAAATGATCAGAAAACTTTCAGGAATAATTTATAAAAAATTTCTCAGTAGTTGTTGAGATTTAAATCATAATTAATATCGTCATTGAGTCGAATTTTTCCTATTTTCTTTCTAAACTTTGGGGAGTGACGCAAACCCTTAAGAAAGATTAATCATTGTGTAATCATCTTTTGAAAAATGTTTGTATTATGCCACCGGACTGATAATAAATTAAATTTGTGATTTAATTTTGTTAATTGTACAGATTAATCTTAGATCATGGAATGGACCCTTCTTATAACTCCTATTACTATGTAAATACCTGAATATGGGAGTTGCAAGATGGCAAGAAACTACTGGAATTGTACAGAAAGTAATAAAAAGTAAGTGGGAGTAATTTGTAATTTTCATGTAAGAAAAGCGATAAAACAAATGAAAATCAAAAAACTTAACGTAACTGAAAAACTATTGTAAAAATTAAAAATGAATTTAAATCGAATTAAAATTTCAACAAAATTGAAAGTTTTGGTGAAAATTTGAAATAAATTCAAAACGAAATTATATTTTAACAAAAATTGTTCAAATTTTCACAAATTTATTTCAGATTTGTTAAAATTTTCCTTCGATTTGAATTCATTTCAAATGTTTACCAAATGATCTCAGTTTTGTTAACATTTTATTTCGACTTAGGTTCATTTCAAATTTTAACAAAATCATTTCAGATTTATTAAAATTTCACTTCGGTAAAAGTTCATTTCAAATTTTTACCAAATGATTTTAGTTTTATTAAAATTTCATTCCGATTTAAATTCATTTTTAATTTTTACAATATTATTTCAGCTTGGTTAAAATTCCACTTGGGCTTAAATTCATTTCATAATTTCATAAATTATTCACAGAATTGTTAAAATTTTATTTTAATTTAAGTTCATTTAAAATTTTTACAAATCTAAAAAAATTTTGTAAAAATTTGAAATGAACTTAAGTCAAAATGAAATTTTAACAAATCTGGGATGAATTTATCAAATTTTGAAATGAACATAAGTCAAAACAGAATTTCAACAAATCTGAAAAATTTTTGTGAAAATTTGAAATGAATTTAAGTTGAAATGAAATTCTAACAAATCTGAGAATAAATTTTGGAATTTGGAAATGAATTTAGGCCTAAGTCGAAATGAAACTTTAACACATCTGAAAAAATTTTGTGAAAATTTGAAATGAATTTAAATCAAAATTAAATTTTAATAAATATGGGATGAATTTATGAAATTTTGAAATGATTATGGGTCGAAATGAAATTCGTACAAATCTGAGAGTAGTTTATTAAATTTTGAAATGAAGTTAAGTCGAAATGAAAATTTAATAAATTGGAAATGATTTTGTGGGAATGAAAAATGAGTTTAAATCGAAATTAATTTTCAACAAAACTGAAAAATCTGGTAAAAAATTTGAAATGAACTTTAATCAAAATTAAATTTTAAAAAATCGGAAATGAATTTATTTCGAAGTTAAATTTAAATAATAAAAAAATAATTTTATGAAATCAAAAATTAATTTAAATCAAAATTAAATTTCAACGTTACCGACATAATATGCTAAAAATGTGAAATGAATGTCATTTTATCTGTGGTTCATTTCAAATTTTTACAAAACTTTTTCTGTTTTGATGAAATTTAATTTCGATTAAAATTCATTTTTCATTTCTACAAAATCATTCCAGATTTGTAAAAATTTCATCTCTACTTAAAATCATTCCAAATTTTGAAAAATTCATCCCACATTTGTTAAAATTTTATTTCGACTTCAGTTTATTTCAAAATTTTACAAAAGTTTTTCAGATTTGGTAAAATTCTATTTTGATATCAGTTCATTTTAAATTTTCACAAAGTGTTTTCAGATCTTTAAACATTTGAAATGAACTTAAGTCGAAATGATATTTTAATAAATCTGAAAAAAATTGTAAAAATTAAAAATGAGCGCATTGATTTTCAGGCAGTTATGCAAAATCCATTCTTGTACGAGTACGATATCGTCTCTATTTTCCAAAGAAGATGTTTCGACTACCATACGAGATTCCGAACATAGCTCGTCATCGAATCTCCAAAGTAATACGATGTTCGTGTCCAATGAAATCAACTCCAAAATCGTAAAAATTACTTCCAAGTAGAAATCGGAGGTATACTATTTAATGAAATGATGAAGAATATATTATTTTGACAGATGATGTTTTTTCGTTTTCTTGGATATTTTTCGATTGAATGAGCTACACAACATGGTATTTTATTACCGCAAGTAATAATTACTCTTGGATAAATGCCACTCCTCGAGTCCAGTGAACTGTCGCCGAACTTTACGAAAAACCGTTCTCCTAATTTCAATCTACCAACAATATTACCTGTTTCAATCGCTATTCCAACATTTTAATCAATACAATATAAAATCATTTCGATATAATTCGAACAGAGAAAATGATAAGAGTATCGTTAATATAGCTACAAATCTAAAAGTTATATTCTAATTCGTAATTAATTTATCGAAAGACATGAATAATTAACTGAGCATAAAACATATAAAATAGAAATAAAAAGGAAAACTAATATAACGCTACAAAGTATAAGAAAATCAAGATCTTATTTCAATATATTAATAAATATATACGAATAATAAAATGTAAAATAATTGACTTGGGTAAATTTTACTAAAAAAATTGGAAGACCAATATTATATTTCTTTTGTCAATGAAAATCTGTATATGTTTCAAAGTTACAACATTAAAACCACAGATTGTAATTAAAATATTAAAAAATCTCAGATCTTCAACTGCAGTTACCAACTATAACATCAATTTCCATAATATCTATGGCACATTGAATATAGAGGATATGGTTACCACACACGCAGATATGTTTTAATTTTTCAAAATATTGATCTTTTACAAAAAAAAAAAAAAAACTATTAAAAATTAATTTACAAAATTAAACCATCGTTAACAACGAAACTGATTGAGTACCCATTTATATCAACTATTATGGCTCTCGAGAATAATACGTAAAACAAATAATGTACTTATTAAATTAAGTCTTTCTTCACAACATAGGTAAAGCACCGAACGAAACCAAATTCATTTAGTTTTTTATCCCCTACATTCTTGCATCTAATCTATCCCCAAAATTCTAAGGTAAGATAGATACGGACTAGAGGTTGATAAATTGTTACTTTTTTACCTTAAAAAAAAAAAAAAAAAAAAAAAAAAAATTTTTTTTTTTTTAAAAAAAAAAAAAAAAAAAAAAAAAAATACAATTTAAAATAAATATCCGTACTTCGAAAAGAGAAATAAGGCTTTCGTATTGTCATGAAATTCGTAGAAAAAAAAATCTATATAATTCGCAATAGTCAGATACAATAAAACGACGAAAAAATCGACGTGGCGTTTTAGAGTAAAAAAAAACAACCGAATATAAAAAAAAAAACTTTCTATCCGTAACGATGAAATTAATCTCCGAACCTTACGTCACAATTAAAGTAAAAAATGTAACTTTACAAAAAAAAAAGCTCATTCGAGAGCAAAATCGAAACAAAACAGTATCGTATTGAATTTGGCCCGCCAAATTAAATAAAAATAGGAATTTCAATTCGATCATTAAACACAGTTACAATTCAATCTGGGAGATTAGTCACATAAATAAATTCATACTCGTACGAGTATTGAATATTTAGATTAAAAAGTTCGACAGAACCAAAGCGCACAATCCGTCCGAGCCACTGAGCCGACTGCAGAATCCAGGACGGACCAAATTACCGTCACGAGGCTGATTCGGCAGACATACATAATCGGTTCCGTTCTTCTTCTATTTCTATTCTGGTCCTGTTGAAAGCAATCGTTTTGACAAAGTCGACCGTTTTGTAAACAGTCGCCGTGGCCGGTGAGTCTATATTTTTTGACGAATTATTCACCAATCCGGAAGCGTTGGCACTATCGCTCGAATCAAGATCCAAATCCAAGTACTGGATTTCGTTGAATTTTTTCGACTTATCTTTCTTACTGCTACGAGTTCGCGTATGGTACGTATGGTTATTGATTTGGTAAAATTGAATCTGCGCAAAGAATAAATACGATTTGATTTTAGTAACGGAAGGTGTGAAAAACACTCGAACGTAAGAGCAGTATTTAAAAAATATTTTTCAACAAATACTTCTTCTTTATCTTGATCCAAACGATCATCCGATGACGAGTGTCTGCGATGCACTCGACCTACGGTTGCTGATCCGCTATCGTATCCTTTGGCCACGTTGTTCGGAGGCGTCGGACTGGGGCCAGCTCTTTGTTTCCTCCGGCCAAGGCTGCCTACCGGAGGCGAACAAAGTTTCAACATGCCGCTTGAGTTATTTTCTGCGAAAATAAAAGAAAACCGGTATCGTTAAATAAAATCATGCTTACTTACTGAATAACGCTCGTTTTGAAATTGATACTTGTTATGACCGTCTACTGCGAGAAAAATTCAAAAATTTATTTGCGAACGAATCATCAAAACTCGATTGATTATTGATTATTTTAGCTCAAAAAAAAAAATAGCACAAAACTCAATTAAAATTCACGGTAATTTCGTATATTGCTACCGCGAAGTATGTACTTCAACATACTCGAACTTCCCTAAAATCCATGCATATTTTGCCCCCCTCGGGAGCGGGGAGAGCGGTGCAAAATTCGTTTTTTCGGCAATTACTTCTGAAATAATACAATTACGAAAAAAAATATTCAAACAAAGATTGTAGAGAACTAAAAAAGAAACATTTTTACTTCTTTGACTTTTCTCACACAGGAGCTCATGGGGAGGAGCTGAGGCGTTTGGAAAATAATAATTTTTGAAAATCTCTAATTACATGAATAATTCTTTAAAATCAGCGTAATTCACTTTTGGCAGTATTCTTCTTGCCTAGTACTTCCCACTATAGGTAACATAAAAAAATGTTGGAATGTCTTCTTCTCTCCAATGGGAGGGGGGGGGTGCTTCAAGAAATTGCATCTTCTCCGACAGATAAATTTCTTATGCTAAGAAATTCGAAAAATTGGCGGATGAGAGGGAGGGGGATATTAACAAAATTTGTTTTGAGCTCCCATCACGATGGAATGTACTACAAAAACTACTCATATCTGCGTAATCGTGGTGCAGCGAGGAAAATGGGCATCATAT
>FIZR01009865.1:0-10910 GCA_900060175.1 Ferrisia virgata | reverse complement strand
GAAACTACAATGTTCATTATCCTACTAAATCGGTCTGCAACTACTGCTAAAAGGGGTTTTTTAGATTTGGAGAAACGCCAGTCTTTAGCTACTTTTGAAAAGGATCCTCTCGCCAAAATTTGGGCATAACTGAATTCTGACCCAAGGTTACCCCCACTCAAAAATATCAACTTCGTCGCCAATCCAAGCTTACTGCCCAAATTTGACCGGTTTTGGTTGGTACTGAGTTGAGCAAATAATTTTCACTTTCAAGGGGAAAAATAAAAAGGAATAAATAATTATCTGACACGACCAAAAATGGTTTCAATGGTCTTCTCTAGCATTTGAAAACTCATTTCGTTGTTACTCCCCCTTCATCCGCCGTAGGTCGAAGGTCTATGCAATAATTTGGTTTTCATTGACAATATAACTTAAAAAATTAGGCTAAAAATGATCTGTAAACCAGGCAAGATACAACGAACTCAACGAACTCTTTTCATTACCGAAAAGATATTGCTTTCAAATGAATGTATTCAAAAAAATTCTTAAAATCTCCCCTACTGTCTCCCCGTCTTCAACATAACACACTTCACGTGTGTTATGTTTCCTTTCTAGATGGTGCAGTGCAAGTAAATTTGCTGTCTCTGTGATTTGAAGGAGCGAACCTATGTGATCGCGTGCTGAGGTCAGTGGGTGTTAGTCGCTGGAAGTGATTTTAGGTATGGAAATAGATAGAGATATTGACGCAGGGAAAATTGTATTCGAGGCAGAAGTGAGGAGGAATTGAGGAGAAGGTGAATCAGCATGCACCCCCTCCCCCCTCATAAGTGAAAAAGCTGCAAATTATTTGAAAAAATCGAAAATTTATACTCTGCCCTGCCAATCGGACGCCTCCACCTGTTCATTCACTAATTTGAAAAAATATTTCGCACCTTTCTTCTGTCTGCATCTGCAACTCACTCGTCACTTGCTGAAGAAAATATACTAAAAAGTTATTCTTAATTTAAAACACATATTACAATGATGACCATACTGTTTCAAAATAATTTTCACGTAGTTCAAAATGAACTTCGCGATATTTTCGACGTATCGAGAGTCAATATTATTCATTCGCAAATGGTTATTTCAGATTCAAACTTTAGCGACGAAATTGCGCGTGTTTATTTTAGTAATAATTTACAACTACCTGCGAATGGAATTTTGAAAACACGAAGGAGGTAATGAAGTACCTACTACTCGTATGCAGATCAGGGCAGACCTTTATCGTACAACAATGTTGCGTTTAATTTACTACGATCGCAGTTTAATAAATATCCAAAACCGAAGGCCACACTAGTACGACACAATCATCTTTAACAATCGACTCGAACACCTGGAATAATTTTCTAATCAATCAATCGATTCGATATTCATGATTATTGATACTGAACATCGAGATAAATGAAAGAATCAATAAATATCAACGTTCGATATAAATTAATACAATTATTATATACGTAAACGACTCGTGTAGTAATTTCTAGTCGATAACAAGCCATTGTATGTATAGTTTACAAGTAGCTGCTATTGAATGAATATTAAAGCAGAAAAATAGCGTAGGGCAGATCGACCTACACTTTGATATATAAATAAAAATGTCCCGCAATGAAATATTCTCAACATACTTCACAATGAGAGATGAACAAACCCCAAATACGGACATCTCATAATCAACGTTCGAATAAATGTCTTCATTTTTCAAATCGCAACAATATAACAATTTTACGACGGAATTGTAGTAAGTATTTTCAAATATATACCCCCCCATTCGCACTTCTATGATGTCAGACCACCTGGTTGGAGATCTTCCTCTACCCCTTTTACCAGCAGGCCTCACCAAAGACAATGTTTTTTTTTCAAGATTTTCGACTTTTCTCCTGTGGTCGCATGTCCAAAATACGCCAGAATGCATTTCTCGCACAAAACACTTAGTCTGACTGGCTCCTGTATTTCGTTGACGATTGAAATGTTGGTTCGTCGCACTGTCCAGGGTATCCTCAACATCCTTCGCCTGACCCACGTCTCGAAGGCGTCGATTCTTCTTTTATCATTTGCCTTCAACGTCCACGTTTCCACGCCATATGGTAAAACAGAGAAAACAAGCGATGGTATAAGTCTCTTCCTCGTCTTTCTGGTCATTTGCTCAGAGCGATTTTTGCCAACCAGTCTACAACTGCTTCCATGATAAAGCCTAGAACTGGAGGACACTTGGCCCGATTCACCAACATGACTTTCGTTTTTGATGTATTACTACAAAGGCCAAGTTTTTCGCTGGCTATCTTCACCAGGCGAGCTCCGCCATTTCCTCTTCATCCGAAGCGATCAAGGTGGTATCGTTTGCATATCGCAGATTAGAGATTCTTCTTCCTCCAGTGGAAATACCACCATTCCAATGATCTAGAACCTCGTGAATTATGTGCTCGCCATGGGTGTTGAATAACTGCGGGGATAATATGCATTCTTGACGCATTCCCTGTTCCGCTTGAAAAACTTCAGATTCTTCACCGTCAACTCTCACCGCCATAGAATTGAACTCATATGAGGGACTCCAACAAATCTACTATGTGAGCAGGGACTCCCATCTCTCTTAAAACTTTGCAAAGCGTCTTCCAGTTCACGCAGTCGAAGGCTTTGGCGTAATCTATGAAACACATCACAACAGGTATATGATGAACTCCCAGGCACTTTTCAATGATTTGCCGGACATTCACTATCGTTCCCTTGTGCCTCTTCCTGGTATAAATCCGGCTTGTTCAGGTGGAATTTGCCTTCGTAGATACGCCTTGATCCGGCTGTTTAGAATTTGTAACATGACTTTGCTGCCGTGGGGAATAGGAGGGAGTGTTCGATACTTGGAGCATAATTTTGCATCTCCTTTATTATGCAACGGAATCAGCACCGATGACTCTGCCATATCACACTGCCAAGTTCCCATATTGCTTTGTTGAAAAAAAATATTGTAAATCATTGAAAACTGGGAAAAATTGAACAAAAATGAGAAAAAATTTACCTAAAATATTGAAGAAAAAAAAACATTGCTAAGGAATGCTTTTTTGTGACATATTACAATCGTGAGAATTGGAAAAAAGCATAGCTTAGGGGCCCTACTAAATGCACGTAGCCAATTTCAAGTTCCCAAATCCATTAGGAAAGCAGGTATCGATCAAAAACCACTTTTTGGGGCGGGGGGAGTAGCTTAAAAGTCGAGACCCCAAAAAGGCACACCTACGGTCCCTACTAAATTCCTAGCTCCATTTGGACGGGAGTGATGTGAGGAACAAAACTTAAAAAATGCAAAAAATGAAAAAACCCGATCAAAAAATCATTTTTTTGGGGCTGTGAGGGGGTGCAATGAAGCTAAAAAGTCGGAACCGCTAAAAGGCACATTTAGTGCCCATACTAAATGTACCTACCAACTTTCACTACCTAGCTCAATTTGGGAGGGAGGGCATATCTCCCCTCTTAATTGACTTGGGAGGTTGATTTTTGGATATGTTATACAATTTTCGATTCTGTATCAATTGGCTTGAAAAGGGGTAATTTTAACATTTTTGACCCCTCAGCATTCCCTCCCCCAAAATGGGGCAAAACTGAATTTTAACCCAAATTTATCTTCATTCATTCTGCCGCCAAACTGAGCCGATTGACCAAATTGGAGCGATTTTGGTCGGTGTCGAGCGGAGTAAATAATTTTAATGTTCAAGACAAAAAAAAATATAAAAATAAAATAAATATCTGACTTGGATAAAAAACGTATTAATGTTCTTTTAGGACCTCAAAAACGAATTTTGCTGATATTCTCCACCTCGTCCGTCGTAGGTCGATAAATTGTAATAGCCTGGTTTTCATTGACAAGTAAAAATTTGATGAAATCGGTAAGAAAACTGAAGAAAATTGTTCAAAAATCATGAAAAAAATGTTGAAAAATATGTAAAAATAGTCCTAAACAATGAAAAAGATCGTTGAAAATCATCGAAAATTAGGAGAAAATTAGGCTAAAAACGTTAAAAATCGCCAAAAATTAGGTAAAAATTCGATGAAAACGGTAAAAAAAAACTGAAGAAAATTGATCAAAAATCGTGAAAATATGTTGAAAAATACGTAAAAATAGTTCTAAACAATGAAAAAGATCGTTGAAAATCATCGAAAATTAGGTAAAAAATCAATTAAAATAGGTAAAAAATGCTTAAAATTGATCGAAAATCAACAATGTTGGGGAAAACAGGTAAAAATGCACCTGAATTGGGGAAAAAAACCGTTAAAAATTATTGAAAAGTGGTAAAAATTAGTGAAAAATTGGAGAAAATCAAACTAAAAAAAAAAGTTGTAAAAAAATTATCAAAAATTAGGTGAAAATTTGATAAAAATGGTCAAAAAAATGCAGGAAAAAAGTTGAAAAATGGGTAAAAATTGACCAAAATTTTAAAAAATTTGTAAAAAACCATCGAAAATTGAGGAAAAAATTCATAATAAATGGATAAAAAGCACAAAAGAGTGATCACAAATGAAGGAAGAATATTAAAAAAATGGTTGAAAATTCAACTAACGTATTATGAAAGAAAACGTGAAAAATCATCGAAAATTGGGTAAAAAATTCGAAAAAAATGAATAAAAATAGAAAAAAAAAAAAATGATCAAAAAACCCAGTAAATATTACAATTGGAATGAAAAAATTTCAAAAATTGGCTTAAAATGAATAAAAGTGATCAAAAACCGCAGGAAATCTTGAATATTGAAAAATTCGCTGTAAAACTGACACGAAATATTGTAAAGAAAAATATTAAAAATCATTGAAAATGAAAATAATTAGACAAAAGTGGGAGAAAATTGACCTAAAATATGAATAAAATCATCGAAAATCGGGTAAAAATTTAATTAAAAAGAAATTGGTAAAAAATGCTAAAAAATAGACCGAAAATTATTGAGAATAAAAATTGGCTCAAATTGAAAATAAATGAAATGAAAATTATCGAAAACTGGTCACAAATTTTACAGAAATGACTAAAAAAAAATGCAAAAATTGATCGTAAATTGCGTAAAAACATTGAAAATTTGGTGAAAATAAAACCTAAATTATGAAAAAGATCATTAAATCAGTGAAAATTGGTGTAAAAAAATCAAACAAATCGTTAAAAATCATCGAAAATTGAGTAAAACTTTGACAAAAATGGGTAAAACGAACAAAAAATGAAGAAAAAAAATTTTTCAAATTATTAAAAAAAAATTTGACTAAAACCTAAAAATTTATTAAAAATTACCGAAAATTTGAAAAAAAAAGGGTAAAGTGTCAAAAATTGGTAAAAAAAAAAAACGGGTAAAAATTGGCTGGAATTAAGAAAAAAAAAAAAAAACCATCGTAAATTTGGTATACCAAACATGAATTCTTTAATTAAAATTTCTTACTAAATGACGATTTGGATTACCATTAATTAACACAGATTTTAAAACTAGACGAAAGATGAGAGACAGAACTAATATATTCAGAATCGAAATCCAAGTTTAATACAAAACAACATCAACTGATGATTTGGCTGATCGAGAAAGCGCCAAGGCACGAATGAGACGCGATAACCACCAATCTGATGACCACTGGATGCATGCGTAGTTATGAATGACTCGCATGACCAATGTGTACTTTGTATACGTACGACGCGCAGGTAAATACAAATTTATACGCGATATTTCAACCAACGATTAATTTTATACAATCTGTCAATGAATGAACGTGTACGTACTCGTATTATAGTAGAATTAAATTGAAAGCAGAAAAAAAAAAAAAAATCAAATCGAGTTAATTATTTATGTTCGAGCGTGTAACCACGAGGAGAAAAGTACACATAGAGAAGTACAGGGAGAGAAAATGGTGGAAAAAAACGGCGCGTAAAATTTACAAGTTTAAATTTCCTGGTACCAGTAGCTTGTTATCAGAGTTCGTGAATCGGTCAATTATGCGCGAGTGTCGAGGCATACGTATAGGTATTATTTAGCTATTATAACCATTCGTACTTCGAGATAGAATTTCAAGGCAAGTTGAAAAAGAATAATGATAAAAATAAGTAAAAAAAAAAAAATTATTACCTATAATTTGCTCTTAAAAAGTATACAGTTGTAGCAGCTATAAAAGATGCGTATATTTGGTGGAGAAAAAATTAATTCAATGCTGCCCTCGTCTTCTTACGTAGATACCACGATAATCTGGGTAAAAATTAGATAGCTGAGGGGGTGGGGAGGTGAGAAAAGGACAGCGATCATTCGATCTTAGGTACATTACAATGTTACAATTTCAATATTGAAACATAAAAGAGGCCTTTTTTTGGTACCACTGTTCTCAGAACATTCGTACAGATACGGTAACAGTAGTTAAGATCATAAACCTGCTTCTATGGGTTAACTATTCTAGTATTACTGCCTACGACAATTTTACACGACTACAAATACAAATACCTACATACACGCAGTACCCTATACGTCTACGTTCGTATGCGATTCGCGCGTATATTTTGTACAATATGAACATAGGTATACGATACCAAAGCATACAGTAAGTATTCACAGATACCATAGGATATAGCATAACGTAAAATATACCTAGCAGATTATCCTCCCACCCATCTCCCGTCACCGGCGCACACTCCGTTTATCATCAAAAGTGATTAAAAGTTCGTTTAGTTCGCACGCGTCGTTTTCTCCTTCGTCTAGGTTAGTTTTCTCTCTCTTCGATTATACGTATCATATTGGTACATAGGTACTTTTTTTTTTTTTTTGGCCAACATTTTTGGCGCGTATTTTCACCTCATCGTAGTGATTATCTGATACTCGATGGTGATCGTGAAACGATTTATTTCATAGTTCATCTTGGTATTTCGCGTGTTGTGCATTATTTTATTTTTCATTCATTTTTTTATTATTATTTTTTTTTTTTTACTAAATTCACTTTTCTTTTGTTTCTGTATTTTTATTTTTTATTGATTACGTAATAACACGGTGATAAGATAAAGATTTGTATTTCGCGATGAATTATTTTTACCTATCGATTTTTTGTTTGAAAAAAATTTTTTTTTAATAATTTATTAAAAATTATTTTAATTTTGGATTTGCTGTTCGCGATGTGTTGATTTTTAATGTGCGCAAAATTTTAAGGTGAGTTGATACGTCAAAAGTACTCGTTATTTAATTATTTGAAAAATTTATTTATTTTTGAATATTACCTATTACAATATTTAATATTTACACACTCGAAAAGTGAAACGAAAATATCTTGAATTTTGAACTACTTAATAGAAAATTACCACTGGTTTAGGTATTACATGAAAATATAATATAGCGAAAATTGATGAAATAATTTTGAAAGAATAATAGCACGTCGAAAAAATTTCACTATCAAAGAATCTACGTCATTTAAGATACATTCGTCCCCCCCCCCCGCCGCCAAAGAATGAATGTTGTTCAAGATATTCCAGTAACTCTACAACTGATTAATGTGGAAACGCTATATAAACCTCAATGGCGACTTATCAAATCAGAAAGGTTTTAAAAAGGGAAATATTACGCACCATTAAAGGAATATAATTATTTGGCGAAAAAAATTGATCAAATTTATTGAGAACAAAGATACCTTGCTGTTTGTATAAAAATATAAAACAGGAGAAAAATGGACGAGTGATTGAAATGAAATAAGCAAGACCTGTTTCGACGTTTTGAAACTCTCGTGTACTACGATAAACCATTTTCCTTCGTATCGTAATAATCATCTTTTAATGTTCGCATATTTTCGTAATTTACGTCACAAGCCACGTGATAAAAGTAAAATTTTTATTTAAATATAAATTATTATTGGTATTTTTTTTTTCTCAATATTGTAGTAAGTTATTGGAATTCTACCTTCGTGATGAATTTAATTGCAAAAACACTGATGTACTTGACACGTACCTAACAACTCTTTATTTACTTTCTCGTAGGGTCGAGGGGAGGGGGGGGGTAGAGAGGGGAGGATATCTACGTTCTATTGGAGGATTTCAGAATAAAATTTAACCCAATATGGTTGCTTTTAATGATCCGAGTTAAAAGTAATGATAATAATAATAACGAGATCAATAATGTACTTGGATTTGTATACAGCATGAAAATTTAGGCAATTTTTCGTTTAAATTGAAAAAGGGTCCCGAAGGTAATGAAATTCAATACTCGTTCATCTTTCATTTTCAGAATCTGTACTCGAATAATATACTACCCAAGTATGTACTCACGTGATATATGTAAGAAAAAAAATTGAAAAATAGATTAAATTCGAATTACAATTTTTAGAATTTAGAGTTTATTTTTGGAAGAATTAAGTCTAAAAAAATAGTTACATTGAGACGATGCGATGTGAGTAAAAGACTTCACTTTCTCAACGCGTAAATAATATAATTAAATTGATACCCACCTACTAGGAAAACGATGACTGGATCTTGATTTGTCCAAAGATGCGAAAAATAAAATTATTGAATAATGGTACGTGTAGACTTGGCGAAACTTCAACTTCATCTGAAACAATAATAAAAAATAAAAATGTTAAGTCGATTGACTTATTACTCATAATTGAGGATAAGCTATCTATGTAATTCATTTACGATTATTTTTTCACCCATGTTGGATTTCAATTCAGTAACTTTTATTAACGAAATTAATATTCTTATTAATTGTCCTCATTTTTTGTGAATTTTTCAACGAAAGATACATGCTCTGTTGATTCAAAAGTTTCATCAATTTGGGGAAAATCATACTGAAACAATTTTCCCACTTTTTCAAGATTACTTATTTGTTTTCTCAGAAACAAAAAATTGCATTAAAAGTGTGGATTGGCTGAGGAAATGAATTAGACATCAGCAGAAGGATATTTATGCATTTATACACTCATACAAAAAGTCAAGTGAAACTCTTTTAAACAGGGGGGGAGGAGGGATGGATTTTTCACGTTTGAAAACCTATCAATGGTTTTTCATACGCGTGAACTATAAAATCAAGAAAAAAAAATTTTCACATGCGACAATTAACACTGAGAAAAATTTTTGCGAGTAAAATGTAAAAAGATCGAAGGGAAATTTTGAAAAAAAAAATGAAATTTTATGGATAAAAAAACGCATTTTTTGAATTTTTACCCTCAGCATGGTAGACATTACTAGTAGAGACGAGTTTTTACAACTTTTGATTCTCTATCGATTGGGTCAAAAACCAACATTTTTTGCAATTTTAGAGGTCTCCAAAAAATTTTTCGATGTACTGAAGGTTTATTTCGAGGGCCAAAAAATAAATTCAGTGTACCCGAAGTACCTTCAAAGATACAAAAAAAATTTCAGTGTACTGGAAGTATCTTTCGATGTGGCAAAAAATTTTTTCGATTTTGACCAAAGGTCGTTCCCATTTAAAAATATCAAATCCACCACCAATCTAGGTGCATTGCTCAAATTTGACTGATTTTGGTATGTATGGGTACTGAATAAATTATTTTTAGCTTCGAGGGGTTGGGGGGTGGGGAAAGAGAATGTGTTGAGGCCAAAAATGGTCTCGTTGATCTTCCAGGACTCCAAAACGAATTCTTTTCCATAGTCTGATTGCCCTTGACAATATTGCACAGAAAATCGGGCTGAAAAGAAGACGAAACAAGTACTAACAACCAGAGAAAAAACAGGGTGAAAACTTCGAATTATTTCAATCTTATAACTTTTGAGGTCTGTGCTCTGTAACCAATCCGTAAATTTATTATATTCACCGATTAGTTGACAAAATGATATATTGTGAATTTTTTATAGCTTTAAAAATTACTGTCAAGATTAATTAAAAATAATAAATGTGCCAAATTTGGTACACAGATATCTAACTGTTTTACTTTAAGAATTCCGAAAGGTGGGTGGGGGAGTTCTCTCTACTTTGTACCCACATACGAATGCTGTGTTCAACCAGCGCCATATCAATAGATCTAAAAATTCTACAAGAAAATCAAATGCTGACATGTCATATGGAAAGCGAAGGATTTCATACGTTTTAAGGAGAGAGAATAGAGATTCATTAAAGTTATCAAAAATGTAAAATAAAGGAAATAGAGAGCTGGACTATTTTTAATATGAAAAGAATAAGAAAGTATTAAAGTAGGTACAAAATGTGGGTTTCAGGTAATTTTTTTTTCAGACTCCTTGTAAATGTGTTTTGAGTAAATTTTTTTTGGGTTGTCATATTTATAACTCATAGGAGCATGTAGGAAAATCAATCCAAACATGTACGTCAGATTGCCTACTTTAAATTTAGAAAGTACTAGTGCATACGAATGCCAGGTAGGTTGCATATTCAACTGTTTAAAGGGACCGATAAACGTATAACTGATTGCATAACCACAGTAGCTTGTTACATGTGTACCATTAAGGTGGAGTGAAAAAAAAACATACCTGAAAACCCCCACTGTACAAAATTTTGTGTCCATAGCTGAAAGGAGAGAGGAGCTATAAATCCTCAAATTGAGGTCATTTTCGAAAAAAATTTAGTTTTTTGTCATATACATCCCCTAAAAAAAGTCTAGGATCCCAGTCACAGAGCTATAAAGATGCGATTCGAGTTCCTGCGTCTGCCTGGTGTATTTTTGGTTCGATCCATGGCCACTTTTGTCCCTCTGCCAGTAGGTTAAAAGGTTACAGATAGCAAAAATCGAGTTTTTTCATTTTTCAAAAAAAATAGCAATTAATGACCCTTAGGGTGGGTCAAAAAAAAACGATTATTTTTTTTTTTTCACTTGGTATCCTGAAAAACTGGTTGGTAGACACCTCAAAAAAATTCTCTCCACGTATGAGCTCTTAATTTTAATAGGAACGTCCTCTGCCTTTCAGATTTCTATTTTTTTTCTATTGTTATAAAGAAAATTG
>FIZR01009864.1:0-12818 GCA_900060175.1 Ferrisia virgata | reverse complement strand
ATACACTTCCGAGAAATAACTTCAATATCTCTAGAAAAGACGACGTAATCATTACGTGAGTGCGCTCAGGTCATTCTCTTCTGACATATTCCTATCTCTTGAATAAAAACTCTCCTTCCTCATGTCCAACATACTATACTCTTCGAATGTCCCAATATCACCGAATCAAACGATCCTGTAGAACTCCTGGCTGATGATCGTCAAAAAATTCAAAATCTACTATCTTTTGTGACCAAAACTGAACCAAAACCCCCTTCTTTAAACAACTATCCCTTCAATACGCCTCTGGCCTCCGTTGCAGAACATGGCGTTAAGAAAGAAAAAAAAACCTCGTTTTGGTACAAAGTTAACACCAAATTTTTACACTTGTAACAATGCTCGAAATACATATAAGGTAAAAGTTGACGGGTTAAATAGTGAATCCGATTTCATTATCGTATTCAAATAGTTCGATTTATGCGAAAATAAAAACATCACCAACATAGATATTGCCTAAAATTGGGGGGAGGGGGTGCCCTCGATACTTAAAACGAGTTTGCGGAAATTCGGTACAACTTTCTCGCGAGTTTACATTGACAAATGTAGTACGTATACAAAATTTCAAAACTCTCTCGTCATAAATTGTTGTTTAGTGTTAATATGAGTTTCCACTAGATACTTAAATTTGACTTTTGAGAACAAAATTGCAATTTTTTTCTCATGTTGAAAGTTGGCAAAAAAATTGGAAAAGAAGTACTTTTCTACCAATTCAGACACGCTAAATACGAATCGGGCGTTTCAACCCTCTCGTTCGCATTTCGACCCATTATATCTCATACGCCCATGTCCACAGCCAAAATTTGAATGGTGTAATCAGAAACAAAATTTTCGCGCTAAACAATATCACTTCAATTTATGGTTTGATTATTTGACATTATTTGTGAGAAAAATACATTTTTAAGCATTTTACAAGTTTTCGAAAACAGCTTAAATCGCCGTCAAAAAATATTTTAATTGCTAAAAATTCCCCCTAGGGCCTATAGCTGCAATAATTCAACGACGATTCGAGAAGACTATAGTTGAAACTTAGCTAATGAAGAACACTTTTCGATTTTATACAAATTTTGGAAGATTTTTTTAGAAATTATATTTTATTTCTATACGCTAAAGGTGAAAATTCGCCAGAATTCGAAAGTACGACTGAAAATTGGAATTTAAGAATTTTCTCATACGCTCTTACAGTTCACTCAACTTACGCATGTTTCATTCGTTCATTCAAAATTTTTCCAATCTGCAATTAAAAATGGACCTATTTATGCCATAAAAATTAAAGAAAAAAAAAACAGAAAAAAGATTATCGAAAATAATAATAAAGAATTAATAAATAACAATGGTACAATCTGTTGTTGAATTTCCTCTCCTTTTGCTCGGGTAATTTTGTGAATGAGGGGAAGGGGGGGGGGTAATTATCGTATTTTTGATTAGAAAATTGAAAAAAAATATATCGAGCAAAGCATCAAAAAATTAATAGGGATGGCATCAAATTTCGTTTTTTTTTTTTTGGAAATCTGCAAACAGTTTGGTCACAATAATTATTTTGAATTGACCACAAAATAACGTGACTCAAAGTTCAAAAACTTAAAAAAATTAAAAAAATTCTAAAAATTGAATTATTATACAAAATGTATTTACACCCACAATGATCTTTGGATGGAAATTTTCATCATTACTCCTTTTTTCAGTAGGTTTAACAAAATATCACTTCCAGCGTTTTATCACTGTTTTCAGAAAACAATGAAAAAATTTTATTTTGAAAAAAAAAAAAACTTTAAAAACGAAGTTAGAACATCAATTAAGAATGTTGAAGTGCAATATTTCAATTGTATCAACAATGGAGATTTTTCAGAAATACTAGAAAATGTCATTTATAAATTTTTTTAGAATAAATTTGTTCATAATTGAAAAAATCCTTTTTAAAGCAAAATTCTTCAAAAGACACACGTTTCATCTAATACAGATCCTTAAAAGCAATTTTTCGCTCCCACTAAAAAGTGCAAAATTGACCCAAACCGATTTTAAATAGACGAAGGCAATGTGTTCAGCCTATTTCACCAAGCTATTTCTAAGGATAATAATTTTAATACTCTAAAAAAATGGTTGAAAAAACAAGAAAAAATTATTCTAATCCCCCCTCCCCCTGCCCGCCCAGGAAAATCGTTGCATAATATATAGCTTCATTGTTGGATAACAATTTATTTTTTTTTTTGAACGTTTGCAAGATGGAAAAATCGAGTTAAAAAAGCTGAAATTCTCACCACATTAATTTGATCTTATTTCGTATTTCCAATAATAAAAAAAAGGCATGGTTCACTCTATATTAGGTGAAAGTAACCATAAGATGTCAAAAAATGAGATCTTAAGCCTATACGTGAACATTAAATGTTAATACTGTTTTTACCATAATAAATTATTAATTATTTAATTAAAAAAATTTTTTTTTGAAGGTGTTAATTAAATACTTATTTGGAAAGGTTAAGCATCTCTCGTTCGTACCTCGTATCCGCATTAATGTACACCCATAGAAAAAATTTACACCTATAGACTGAAGTTCAAACACCCCGATTCTATACAGAGTACACAACCTGTTCAACTGTGAGAAATCTTTTAATACCAACTGAAGTCTGCAATGTCAAAATATTTTCACTCGTTTTCATAATACAAACTATCCTCGGAAGCTGAAAAAGACCACACACATAAGCTAAAAATCACGTTACTTAGGTAGCTAGGTACGTTGTACTCCTTACGATCGAATCTCATTTGCGATATTAGTTCATAGCAAATTTCAAGCACCTATCGAATCGAATAGCCCAGTGTAACACGAAACCGAATCATAAATACAATATACCTACATATTCCATTCACCTATTTTCAACTACAGAGAACAATATCAAACACGTGCAGGTACCAGCAGACTAAACAAAATCTCTCAGGTACAGGTTTAATATTAGAAGAACGGTGCTATTGTTTTTTTCCTAGTTACACTTCCCTATATGTCGCCTTATTATTTTTCAATATACACACCTTAAGATTTTCGAGTAAGTATATTAATAGTGTAATTTAATAAGGTGCATATACGTATAAAGGTACCACATACTACACAAACGAAGAAAAATATACTGTGTAGTTAAATATCGGCATAAAATAGGTGTACCTTTTACCTATACATATCAAAGAAACCAACACCTTCTGCGTACTGAAAATATTTTTGTATTTAAAACATCGGCTGTAATTGATTTTTCTATCTTTTAATCAGCAGAAAATATTTCTTTCATCATTCTATTGATGGATGTAATTTTTATGTAATTCGAAATTAGTCTGTAGGTATGTAGATGTACACAGACGAACGTGCATTGATCTCAAGATCTGGTATCTTGAAAATTCAACGTACGGAATGCGATCTTACTTACGTATATTGTATTTGTGTTACCTACTACATCTTTGGAAGATCTATACGTATTATATTCATATTACTAAACATCGGTATCTGTAATAATGGAAACTTCATCATTACACCAATCGTTAATGTAACTCTGTGAATTCATATTCCGTAGATTACTTACCTATACAACGCGTATAGGTAATAGGTATATAAGAAGGTAAATACTTTTACAAACGATTTAGCCTTATCATTTCTCATCGTTTAAGAAGATGAAGATTTGATATCTATGCGAGCGAAGAAAAAATGTATGTATATTTAGAAAAGTATACACATTTATCGCGTTACGCCGATAATATTAAACGATGTTAATACACTCGAAGAAAAGCATTTGTGATTTACTTATTCTACGAGTATTAGGTAAAACTGAATCCATTACGCTGTTTATCAACCTACAAAAATTGTCTGAATAATAATGTAATCAATATTTATACAAATTGGCGAAATCACTCGTTAACGCGATGCCAGCGAGATAGATATGATATCATCATCAGCCCCTGTCTCATTCATAATTCGATAATAGGTACATAGGTATCTAAATGAAGGTATATCAGGTACGAATTCCGCGCATGTAAGTACCTATACATATGTATAACCAAACACGGTAGTTGTAATAAGGTCTATTAGACCGTGTACAATATTTTCGCAACAGTGAGTACCAAAATATTGATAACGTCCTAGGGTATATAAGCGTACACAGCTCATCTCTCACGACTAAATCATCTTTTCGTGCGCAAGCGTAGTCCAATTCAGAGATAAATTCTCCAGTTTTAATACTTCATAGTATGATAATTTCATTACGATGAAAATTTTCGCAACCATCGAAAATTGTCAAATTAACATTTCACCCGATGAATTGCGAATCATTAGAAAAATATTGAAAAGAAGATGCTGATAAAAAAAAAATATATATCTCGTGTACGGTAAAGGTTATCGATTAAATGACCGGAGCAATATAGTTATTATAAATAATAAATATCAGGTATATGTAAGGTAAAATACGATTATATAGGTATCTGAAAAGGTACACGTAAGTAAAGGTAAGATGTACAATATGTACCATTTACATCAAGTGCCCAGATGCCGAGGAGTATTCGATCAAAGTCTCTGTAAGGTAATATCGTTCTGTTTCTGATAACATGGTTTCACTTTCCTGTGTATAGAATCCATCGTAAGTCTTTCTCAACCACATAAATAAATACATCGTACTTGATACGCAATATAAAAGTGATTAGCTTTTCAAAAATCAAACACATCTTCATGTCACATCTCGTCCAACACTCGCACGCAATTTCACGCTCTCAGTAACCAGCACAATATACAAGAATAAAATCAGGTAATTTTCTAACAATATCAATTACTCAGCAATCAAATTGCTGATACAACTCGGTGTAAGAAACGTACTACAGATAACTTTCTCACAGGGGCAAATTATAGGTATACAATATCATATTGATGAAGTCTTGCACCAACAGACGAGATGGCAACCAGTGCTAACGTCTGAAACGCCAACCTATGCAGAACTTTATTAACAATTTATTAATTGTTTATCATTTTTCAACAACGAGTCGCTTTCTTTGAGAATATTTTTCTATCATCGGATGATTTAACCTAAGCAAGAATACAAGCATAATTGCTGTCGGACTTGAAAAAAATAATAGGCCTAATTACATTTACGTAAGGCAAAACTTTTACTAAATTTCCAGTGAATGTCAAAATTTTTTGAGCAAAGAAAAATAAACTTTCGTCAACTGAACGATATTCAAATTTCAAAAATTTTTTTTAAATTAAATATACAATCCAAAATAATCACCGTAATAACTTCACAGCATGATTGCCAATGTCCTATCACAAGATATGGTACCCGACGACGACGAGTTATGATCAATAAATCAAAAGAATTTCAAAAATGCGATAAGTCAAAAAACACCGACTAATAGGAATTTTTAAAACTTTTTGTAATGAAAAATTTAATAAAAATATAGCCAAGTACACTTTTCAATTCTAAATCAATTCTAAAAAATTTTTAAATATCATATGAGTCAGAGATCATTAGCTGACCTATTCAAATGGAAATTTAAAAAAAAATTAATAAAAATTCAAAATTTAATTCCATATATCTCACAATATGTACGCGTCAAAGGGTATTCCCGGATAAGAATAAGCGAAATGTCGTTGATTTTTAATTTTCAAAATTTTCAGAAAATATCATAAGGTATTTCTAAAAAAAATTTAAGGTCGAAAAATCCCCCTCGCCGATCATTTTCTCGAAAAAGTGCTTTTTTATTTGGAAAAAAATTTTGTATTCAATCGTATTCGAAAAAAAATCTTGATTTTAATCCAAATGTTTCGAGGAATGACGGGTCCATCGACACGAATTTCTCAAAAATTTTCCAGCAGGGGGGAGAGGGGGGATACAAAATATTTTCTTTCACAAAAGTATATTTTTTTTCAATTTTTTTTTAAATTTGGAAAATTTTCAAAAATTTGAAGAACGCTCAAAAGTACGCTTTTCTCCGAAAAAAATGACTAATACGTTAAAAATGATAAGAAGTAAAGTTGTTCAGCATAAAATTTTATATCACAATACGTCATTAAAATTTCAGTTAAGAAACATGATTACTGAATTGTAGGCATGGGCGCTGGGGGGGGGGGGGGGGGGGCAAAACGCGAACGAGAAGTTAGAACGAAAAATAAACGCTAGATTCGTATTCGGCGCATCTAAATTAGTCGGAAAGCACTGCTTTCCCAATTTTCTGACCCACTTTCAACATGAGAAAAAATTGAAATTTTGTTCAAAAAAGTCAATTTTAAGTGCAAAGACAACTTACATATCAATACCAAACAACAATTTATAAAGAAAGAATTTTGAAATTTTGTTTGTTTACTATATGTGTTGATATAAAATCGTAGGAAATTCGCCCCGAACTTTCGTGGCCCCGTTTCGGGGTCCAGGGGCACTGCCTCCCCCAAAATTTGTAGCAATACCTAGATTGATAATGTTGATGTCGTTTTCGCATCAATCAAATTCCCTGAATACAGAAATGGAGTCAAATTTACAATTTGATCTCAATTAATATGTTTTTTCTGGACATTGTTGTGAATGTGAAAATTCATTTATTCATATAACATTTGATGGTAGCTTTGTACTAAAAAAATACTCCCCAAAACGCATACTTTAAAGAAAAAAATTGTATGCACATCCCCCTAAGTTTCGTAGCTGCAGCAATACAAGATTTTCTTTTGTCAATTTCTCTCCCTCCCCCCCCCACGGGTTGGAAAATTTTAGAAAAATTCATGTCGATAAACCTACTATTCCTCCAAACATCTGGATTAAAATCATGATTTTTCCTCAAATACGTATAAATACAAAATTTTTTCACCCTACATTTTTTTTAGAGATACCCTACGATGTTTTATGAAAATTTAAAAAATCTGAGATCAAGGGCATTTCGATTATTCTTATCAGGGGATACCCTTTCAGTCCTCATCTCAGAAACGGGGAGGAGGTTAAGCCGAGACATATACCTTTTCCAAATTCAAGAAGAGAAGAAACTGCGAATCTATGTTGCCAATTCAAAATGGCTTTACAAAGTTAATCTTATAAAAATGCTACACAGTTTTTGATTTTCTATCAGTTAGTTTGAAAATGAACAATTTTAGTAATTTTTACGTCCAAGCGACCCTCTCCAAATTCTGCACGTTACAGGACCTTAATTCAAGGTCATTCCTGATCATATATTTTTAATCCATCGCCAATGTAAATCCAATATCTAAATTTGAACAACCTTCGTCCATACGAAACCAATAAGTGGATGATTTTAGTCGGAAGTATGTGGGGGGGGGGGGTAAATACCTCATATCTGCCACGGCCAGAAATGATTTAATTGCTCCTTCAGAATTACAATGGATATTGTTTATTACCCCTCTTCACTTAACGTAGATCAATGGAACATAGTAGTCCGGTTTTTCGTAATAAAACAAAGAAAATCAAGCTAAAAATGAATCTTTACGTAATTTTCAATCTTTAAAAGATATCTATATCTCGACATTGTGACACCTACCTATAATCCTCAGCCTGCACAACTGTAATACGTACACTGAATTTTGTAAGTAGACCAAATAACCTAATGATATAGACAGCCTTATTAATAATGAATTAAATTTGGTTCCCTCGTGAGAATTTTTTTTCCATTTCAATATTCGTTGAATTAATCATCACAACTAGCAACAGTCGACAATTCAACACCTATATACATGTACAATATAACCAAATGACACGTGAACATGACGAATAAATTCTGCGAAAATAAAACCAAACGAAAATACTATTAATACGTTACACATCATTAAAACTCTTAAAACAAAATACGGACAGTTGAACACACTGGCCAGTAATAGAATTTCTTATCAGTAAAATCTGCTCGATTACTTTATAAAAATTTTCATACGCCGTCGATAATTCAATATAGATTCAGGTATCTAGTACATTATTATCGTTTAAAATGAAATTACATATTGTATAGTGTATTGCAGCTAGGTACCTAGGTAATACGCTTAATATCGACAATAAAAAGAGATAAGAGAAAACAGCAGACTCCAGAAAGCCGACAAAAGCGTGGATTAAATTGCAAAAACTAAACAAACCCGCTAACACAGTTTCGTTGTC
The DNA here is from genome assembly GCA_900060175.1 of Ferrisia virgata. Taxonomy (NCBI): domain Eukaryota; kingdom Metazoa; phylum Arthropoda; class Insecta; order Hemiptera; family Pseudococcidae; genus Ferrisia; species Ferrisia virgata. The sequence goes on along the minus strand of FIZR01009864.1, from coordinate 4,674 downwards.
TCCTTCGGGAAAACTCAAATATCCATGTGGTGGGGGGCGAACGGCGGTGCAGCGCGGCGCAGCGAAGAATTGAGCCAATGTGTACGATTTTTGTTAAAACTGCATCTTCCAGTTCCTGCTACCACCTCCCACCTCCGACCGTCTCACCCTTTCGGTGCAGCAATTTTTTTTTTTTTGTTGTACTCCGCTCTTATAAAATATACGCTTATCTCTATTTTCTACAATATAAACACGCCAGGAAATACATTTGCTGGTTTGATGGTTTCGAGGTTCTTTTTTACCCATGCATTTTTCTTTTCTCGTTTCACTATACACTGTAATGCATAACCGGGCAATAACACAGCTACTACAAGTAAGTATTGCCAGCTTTTAGATTTTCATTTTAATACTAATTACTATCTACGTAATTTTTGACGTTATTTTTCCCAAGATACACGTTCTACGAATGCTCGTCTTTATAGTGGTAGTTGAAATCTGCTGTTGCTTATACGAAGTTGGGTAGATTTTAATTTCGCAAATGCTACAATCGATCATGTTAACTAAAAGAAGACAGCTGATAAAGTTTTCGCTACAGACTAAGTTTTTTTGTATATAAGACGATGTTAAAGTTGGAAAAAATTTATTTTACAATTTCTGCACCCACCTGCACTTATCCTTCTGATACAAAAATTGACGTAATATTAGGAAATAAGCTGGTGCGAGCGAGCAAGCGAGCGAGCCACACCGAAATCGTTACGTTCTTTATAAACAACAAAATAATAATTATATGTACATATGCGAAATCAGTTTTCTAGTAATTCGTTGTCGCGCGATTTGCAATCGTTTTCATTAGCAACGTAATCTTACTAATAAGAATTGTGACGAAATTTATTATACAACAACTAGCCACGCTGTACTCTGCTGCAGTTTACATAAGTATAAAAAGCACGCAGGTGGCTCACCATCCGTAGCCACAATTTACCACAATGCAATCAAATTAAGAAAAAAAAAAGAAGAAGAAGAAATTTCTCAAACACGTGCGTTTGGTAAATATTAAACACAACAACAAATCACAATACCAGGCTTGTTCTGTATAGAGTAAATTGGATCGCTGAACGGTATAATTAGCATACATATAAGAGCCCTGGACCAAAATCATTTCTACCTCCACTCCATTGTATACCGATCGATCTTTTGTTTGGTTTTACAGGTTTCCTCCTTTATACAACATATAGGCTATGCTTTATTTATGTAAAGAATTGTGTTACTAGGTGAACAAATGAAAAATATAGGGAATTTAAAAAAAAAATTGGCTTAATTCAATTCTATACTAATATGGCGAATAAGTTAATGAGAAAAATTACGAAATTATTATTAGCCGCAAATTGTACAATTTCACGGTCACCTATATGTACTCGTACATTTTCACGATTTTTTTAAATACAAATTTACGTCCAGCAGTAGACCTTAGAATGATTGAAATTTACATTATATACACACGAATATAGTACAAAACGTCCTTTAAATGAACAATAAGCTTTATACCTAATATACGATTTACATTAGGAAATACCTAAATTACAATCGAGCTATTTAAGGCCTATATAACAATTGATGGTCTTCTAGTACGTACATATACATACTATAAACCGTATAGGTACCAAACTACCTATACATATATAGAGTGGCAACTATTCTTGGCGCCATAAACTTAACACTTTTCTTTTCATCCTGCTACACTATCACACTTATTGTAAACTCGAAAAGCAATAAACCCATAAAATATTTCCAATCGGCGAAAGAGCCCGCTTAAAATAACCTTTTCCTATATACGTAGCACTGACGCCTCTCTCTATATAGGTATTAATAGGTGTAGGAAATGTGACACTATACCGCACGTATATGTATACTCTGCAGAGACTGCGAATAAGCCCCGAATCACCTTTTTGTTGTCGTCCAACCGTACACAGTAAATTATAATTTATGCTTCAGGTTTTATTTTTGGAAAACCATTTCCATACGCGTGACAACAATCGCACACGGTAGCCTAGCCACCCTGTCCTCATTCTCCTTCCTTCCTTCCTTTTTTTTTTCTTCTTCTTTTTCTCTATACTCTTTCTGCACACAGCACTCGTGCTATCATTAAGCAAAAGCAAAAAATAGCCCCATGAAAGGATCAACTTCATCCATTATACGTGACACGTGCTAACAGGGAGGCAGTTCGAAATTTTCCCATGATTAAATCACTGCGTTGCGTTACGTTGCCGTCGCGTCGCCTTAGACGTGATATTTTTCTGATACTTGATCGGTAATCATTACCAAGCGTTTTACTCTCGTAAGGCTAAATACCCACTTTTATACTGCGTATTTTGCTGTATACATATGAGTAGATACATAGGTGCCCTCGCTCGCTGTGTTCGTAAATTTTAATTTCGTAATTGCGCTATTTATGAATTTTTTATGACGCTTAAGTATCGAAGAAATTAAGAAATACCCTGGCCTATTTTCAAAGGTGCAGCTGGAGATGCATAATTCATTTCAAATTTCGAATCATCTCTACCTCCCTTATTCTGTTAAATAGGTAGACCTTAGCCTTGGGACAATCCTTCTCCTCCCTTGAGCCAATAACCTAATCACCAACTATAGATTAAAATATGCACGAACGTCGGTGCTACAGAAAATTCTGAAAACTAAATTCAATAATTTTTCACGAAAATCTCATTTCACTTGTGTTCAACGTAGCCTCGAAGACTGGCAAACACCGAGCTCGGAAGCGATCGCTTTTTTGAGACCATTTCTAAAATTATTTCATGATTCAATACCCCTAGAAATCGGAACTAAGGTAATTTGCCAGTAGTTAATAGGGATTTTTTTTTACATTTTTGTTAACTACATCGCATGTTATGATCGAAAAATTTTGAAAAAATTATTTATTATACTCCAATGATGTATACCCCATCCATACCCTGTTTTGTAACCCCCCCTCCCCACCTAAACCACCTGTTCATGGAAAAAATTCCAAATAAACCTAAGGCTACTTGCCAGCAGTTGATAACTTTTTTTAGCAACTTGTTAGGCAGTAGATAGTCCAGCATTTAATAACACAAATAAAAGTGTTCAAAAAAGTCTTTCATCGATCTAAATATTAATATTGATTGTCCTAAAAATATTTTCAGCCTCAAATGTCACTTTGAAGGGAGGGCAGAGGTTATTAACTGCAGCAAATTAAAAAAAAAATTAAATGAGTTGATGTAAGTTGGTATAATTTTTTGGTGTGAATTGGATGACAAATTTTTAAATGCGAAAGGGTAGCTCAAGTTAATATTTTTTTTCGAAAATTTTACTGATTTTCGGCAATTTTTTGAGTTATTAACTACTGGCAAGTAAGCGATTATCACTTTCCAGTAGTTGATAATCCCTTTTTCTCCCCTCCGACCGAACCCAGACATATGAAAATTTTTTTGCAGATTTTCCCATATGTGTCCATCATTTTGGAATAAACCCCATTTCAGTAGCTATTTTGCAAAAATTTAAAAAAATAAATAAATTTCAAACTCGAACGTATCACAAAAATGTTGAAGTTTTTACCAAAACACAGAAATTTTTGGTTTCTGTTTAGTGAAACGAATGTAAAAAAATTATCAATCCATGGAAAGGCTGAACAATGTCGGTGTTCTACTCAAAATTAAATGACCTATCCAAAGTACCATTGATGGTTTTGATTGATCGCATGATTGCCTCACAAATCAGCTCTGAAAACTAAATTATCAACTACTGGTAAGTTATAAATCTTTGGCAAATTAGCTTTTACAGAGGCAAGTGAAGGAATTCTTTGGATAGGAATATAAATTTTTTCGTGGTCGTCGGTTCCTATTTCACACATTTTTCTTCATTTCGAAGGCCTTCAGATACAAGGAAATAATCATTCTCTTGTTATCCACCGTCACTCGCAACAATGGAGATAATCTTCAGATAAGTCGCATCCTGGAGGAAACTTCCTGCTTAGACTAACAGGTTTATTCGAAGATGTGTCCCAGAGGTTTCCTCTACAGAATGCAATAAATCTTAGGGTGATTGCTGAAAGGCTATGCCTATTACCTTGCATGACTATATGATTTTAAAATACGACAAATCCTCTCATAAACTTTTAATGCAAGAAAGCAAATTTCTAAATAGTTTATGGTGATTTCTTTGAATAAACAATATGACGATGGTATTTCCGTTTTCTAGGTCTCTTTTCAATTTGGACGATTTGCTTAAGCTTCATTCTTTCGTAAAATAACGCTTTTGTCCGGCTGTTATAAAATCCTAGATTGACACCACCCACGCTGCTTATGTCAGATCAATCCTGTAATTGTTTCAGGAACTGATCGAATCTTTAAAAATTTTCACAACAGAATGTCTTCTCTTCCTTTTTAACAGAAAGCACCACTAATGGGAGGCCCGCGTGGACAAGCCTCACCTTTAAAATTATACCCCCATTCTGACTCCCTTTTTCCTCGAATTTTCCTATTTATGTACAAGAATTGTACATATTTACCTCAGATTTGAAACATAAACCATTAAAAATTTTCATTTTTCTTCAAATAATGCTCTTTTTGATACTTGGAAAAGCAGCTTTTTCAAAAAAATTTTGGTTGGATCAAAAAAAAAAAAAAAAAAAAAAAAAAAAAAAAAAAAAAAAAAAAAAAAAAA
>FIZR01009860.1:0-12392 GCA_900060175.1 Ferrisia virgata | reverse complement strand
TTTTTTGATATTACACCCCTCATAACCCCCCCCCCCCCATGGATCGCACGGGCTGAAATTTTGGTTGTGGGCGTAATTTTGAATGCTCTACACAGCTGTAAACATTTTTTTTTTCATTTGGTGTACAACACTTGGGGTACTTTCCTTGTGAGTACTATGGATGGGAATTTTTTGTAAATTTTCAATTCACATTTTACCAATTTTTTTTTCATATTGAAATCTTCTAGGGAGGAGGCTCATGGCTGGAAATTTTTGTATTATCGAAGTCGAAACCTCCAAAAGACACTTTAAAGGTCACTACAGACGAGCCATACCTAATTTTCACTTCCTAGCCCAATCCATGTATTTAGGACTGTGAAGGGGTAAAATGGGGCTGAAAAGTTAAGACATTAAAAAGGCGTATCTACGGTCCATACTAAGTGCGCATATCAAAATTCAGCTTCCTAGCTCTATTTGGAGGAGAGTTATGCGAGGAACAAACTCAAAAAATAAGAAAAAATAGCTGCGAGGAGGTGCAATGGGACCCCCAAAAGGCACATCTAGGACTCCAACTAAATGTACATACCCAATTTCAAGTTCCTAGTTCAATTTGGAGGGGAGTTATGCGAGGAAGAAAATCAAAAACTCAAAATATGACAGAAACCAATCAAAAAACCTCTTTTTGGGGGGGTTGTGAGAAGGTGCAATGGAGCTAAAAAAGGGAGCCCTAAAAGGTCCATCTAAGGTCCTCAACTAAATGTGCATACCAAATTTCAACTTCGTAGCTCAATTTGGTGGAGAGATAGAGGAGGAACAGCTCTTTTTCGAGGTCATATAGGGGTAAACACCTTATATCTCCCCTCCTAATTGACTTCGAAGGTTGATTTTTGGATATGTTACACAACTTTCGATCTCTATCAATTGGTTTAGAAAGGGGCAATTTTTGCATTTTGCACCATCTCATTATCCCTTCCCCCAAGTTGGGGAATAACTGAATTTTGACCCAAGTTCATCCCCACTCATATATATTTTATTCTCCTCCAAACTGAGCTGATAAACCGAATTGGAGCGATTTTGGTCCGTATCAAGCGGAGTAATGAGTGAAAAGAAAAAATACAAATCTGACATGGCTAAAAATCGTCTTAATGGTCTTCTACGACCTCAAAACCGATTTTGTTGATATTCTTCCCCCTTCCACCTCATTCGATAGACTGTAATAGCCTGGTTTCCTTTGACAATATGACGTAGAAAATCCGGCTAAAAACACACAAAACGTGTAAACATAAATTGACATTTTTTTTCAACCAAATTTAAAAACATTGTCTCAATACGTTAGTACAAGCATCGAATGAACATCCTCAGTTCCTCACCTCCTGAACTTGACCCGTTTCCACACATCCATCAAATCAAAACCTTCCAAAAAACCCCATCTACAATGTAACCAATGCTATAATTTAATTCCTATACAATTAAGTTCTACTTTCGTTGAGCAAAAATAAAAAATAAAAAAAAAAGCCCATCAAAAGATCAAGGATAAGGTGACAAAACCCATGTACATCTAGATGTGTACTTTCATGTACTCTACGTGTACACCTTACCATACGCGAATGTATACAGTAAAACCTTCGAAAACACGAAAAGAAGCAAACCCACACGCATAAATCTTCCGCATAAACTTCAAACTTATAAACATCAACACGTAATATCATCTCATCACACGTCAATTGCTACAGACCTACGTTACCTACTCATCACTTATTCGGATGAAAATTACCAGAAATTTGCATCAGCTTACTTAATGGCTCGAACGATGGAGGACCGGAGGTGTTTCGACATCGTATCTTACAACCTATTGTCCTGTTGGACTGTTTATTTTCGCTCATCGTCGTACGAATTCTTACAATAATGTATAAAGAAGAAGAATACCGTTTGAATGCGGTAAAAATTTGCCTAATGTGACCTCGACCTTAAATCTCGTCTGATTGTCGGTCTATATGAGAATAGCCATACCGTGTATGAATTTTCAAGAATACCAGTATCCTTGAACAATCATACTTATAGTACGTACGTACTTGTACTTACCTATCTTCTTGGATATGGCCAACATAAGACTTTAGGTACCTACCTCTCTACCTGTGTTTATTATCATGTACATGAGCACACAGAACGAATAGTTTAGCTAATTGAAACGTAAAATGTCGTTTTGTTATGGTTCTTTATTAATTTAGATTTCGGTACGGTACCGAGCTAGGCGAAAGGTTTAGGTAATCTAGGTATAAAGAATGAAGTCAAAAAAAAAAAAAAATTTTAAATGTTACATTGTGTAAAATCTTGCAAATACAAGATAATGCCATTAAGATTAAACCCACTAAAGGCAATGTTTTCAAGTGAAAATACAAGTAAACGTGAAAATAAATACGGACGAGACGTTCGTTGTTGGTCTACGTATAAGTATAATATAAGGAACGTGGAAATGAAAAGTACTAGCAGTACCTTAAAAGACGAAGACGAAGAGTTCCCTTCGAGTATGAAATTAATTCATACGTCTGATAAAATAATTATTTCAAGGTGAACGTATCATCTTGAAAGATAACAATTATATCATCAAGTTAAACACATACGAAAACATACACACACACACACACTAAGTACAACATAGATTTTATTACTTTTCTCATACGCCAACAAGGTGTACACGTAATATTGTACTCGTACATATGTTGTATCAGATTCATGTCAACTCAAGATCATGATACATAGATCAGGGTCACGATTTATCCAAGTTTAAATATTCATTCACCCTTTAAACACTATAAAGAGAGTTATCCTTTCTACGTACCAAATATAAATCTAGATAGTACTCAGATACCTACCTACCTAGCTGCCTACCTTTCCAAAAAAAAAAAAAAAAAAAGATAAAAAATTTTCTAAACACTGAAAAGAAGAAAATCTACAACGGCTGGTGTAATTTAAACCGAAAAAACAAATAGAATTTCGCTCTGGCATTTTTTCTACCTCTTTTTTTTCTTTTTTCATTCATTGCGTTTTTTTTTCCTTCTTCCTCTCTTTCGTGAACACACAACGACGACGACGACCAACGATGGTAGTATTTTGTGGAACCGCGGCGAGCGTCGCAATTCATTGCGGCGAATTTAATTATATGTTGAATTTTTTTTAATGGTTTGTTTTTGTATATTTTGATCCGTTTGTTATCCATTTTTTTTTCTCTCTTTTGATTTATACAGTTAATATATTACATCTTTTTTTTTCCTCTTTTCATCTCTCTGTCTCGCTCGCTCATTGGTCGTTATTTGGTGAGAATCTTAGCAAGGTTTCCATTTACACAAAAGGAAAACCTAAATATATTCTTAGTACGAAACGCATAAAAGGTATTAGGGGGTTTACGTACGTGTGCTACCAGTGTACAATGGTCCACCGCCAATGCTTACCTTCATCTATAATAACTACCAAACCTACCCGGCAACATCTCTATGGGTTGAATGAAATTCGTACAGTTGTAGGCAGTAGTCGATGTGTAGGGTAGAATTTCGACAATTTTTGGCCCATTATTATTTCTTTTGTTTTAAATATTAAATAACGCCGATGTCGTTGATTTATTTTTAAAATAATATATTCGACATTCTAAACGGAAATCGTAGGCCTGTTAAAGAATTTTTTTCCAAAGGGGTCGTCCGATGGGAGGAGTAAAGGGGTAGGAAAAGGTACTCGCTCGGATCTCCCTGGACTGGTTGCACCCTAGGTCGAAAGTTCCGCAAATGACTTTCAATCGTACCCTGCTCAAAAGGGTCCCAATTCATTCAAACTGGTCGCACCCCGGTCGAATGTTTCGAATGACTTTTGGGCTACAAATAGTTGCCTGAATTCCATTGCAGAACTAATTTGTCGTTGAGCCATTTCCATTTTTTTTTTTTAGCGACCATCAAACCCCGAACGAGGGATATTGAAAAATTTTCTCATTGTTATGCAAAATATTTCCAAGCAAAGGTGCAATCACAATCAACCATCAGGTTCCAATTTAGGCTTTTGACATATGCATGAGAGATAAATAATACTTAAAACTAATTATGAATATTTGGAGCATTCGACCTTGGTGCGAATAAACTTTAAATTAGTCGAAACATTCGACCGAGGTGTGACCAAAAACAACAGCGACAATGGAGGACTAACGTCAAAAAATCACTGCAACAATATTGGATCCCAAATTCACAAAGGTGATGCTCATATTAGCGTGGGCCGAATTTCACTTTTCTTGGATATCTGCCAATGGATGGGGGGAGGGGGGAGATGGAATCACTATAGTAACGAAATGATTTCATAATCACGTGATGAAAATTTCAACTATCTAACTCAATTTTTTTAACATACAAAAACTGACTTGAAATTTGCTTATTTTCAAAAATTTTCAAAAATGGAATTGTTGCACATGTATTTCTTTTTAAAATTATCATTGTTGGCAAATTTTCACCATTTCCCTTTTTTTCAGAGGTTTTTACAAAAATATCACTGTTGACGTTTTTTCACAATTTTTAAAAAAACTTTGAAGGAAACTTTTTTTGAAAAGCCCCCCTCCCCCCTCCCTCTCCACCCCAGAAATGTATATAGGACATCAGTTTTACATGATTGAATACAAAATTTAAATTTTACCTCTCACAGATGATTTTTCAGTGGCATTCAAAAATGGCAATTTATCATGTCCTTTTAAAATAGATTGTGAAAAACTAAATGACATATTACATTCGTGAGAATTGAAAAAATGTATCGCGTTATCAGCATTGCGGGTAGAAAGGGTTCAATGAGGCTAAAACATCCATAAGGCACCACAAGTGCCCCTTACAGACGGGACATATCTAATTTCAATTTCCTAGCTCCATTTGGAGGGGAGTTATGCGAGGAACAAACTCTAAAAATTACAAAAATCGACCACAAAATCACATATTTAGGGCTGTGTGAGGAGGTACAATGGGGCTGAAAAGTCGAATCCCCCGAAACGCACATGTAGGGCACCAATTAAATGTACATACCAAATTTCAACTTCCTAACTAAATTTTGTGGGGCGATAGGGGAGAGACAGCCCTTTTTCAAGGTCAAAAAGGGCGAAAACTCCCATATCTCCGCTCCTAATTGACTTGGGAGGTTAATTTTTGGATATGTTGTACAACTTTTGATCTCCTATCAATTGGTTTAAAAAGAGGCAATTTTTGCGTCTTTGACCCCCTCACTACCCCCTCCCCAAAATTGGGGCATAACTGAATTTTGACCCATGTTCATCTCCACTCATATATATCTAATCCGCCGCCAAACTAATCCTATTGACCGAATTAGAGCGATTGTGGTTGGTATCAAGCGGAGTAAATGATTTCAATGTTTGAGGGAAAAATATAATAAAAAAGATAAAATAGAATAAATATTTGACATGCCTAAAAATATTCTTAATGACTTTCTAGGAGCGCCCCCCCCTCGTCCGCCGTTCATCGATAGACTGTAATAGCCTGATTTTTATTGAAAATATGACATAGAAAATCCGGCTAAAAATAGATTGGTAAAAAAAATGGCACAGAGAACGTATTTCATCTACGAGTATTTTACACTCTCAAAAGCAATTTTTTCATTTTTTATCTTTTTTTTGAACCATTTATACCTAATTTTTGTATGTTGGAATATCTATTGAGAACTCCTAAAAAATTTACACTATAAATTTCATAAAAAATTTTTTAACCAAGCAAAAAAAATTCTTGAAAAAAAAACACGAAATAAGCGCTCTTCAAGCACTCATGAAAAATCGGCTATGGAAAAACTTTTGGAAAGGCTTAAGCCATCAACCTTCATTTTCCAAAAAATAAAAAAAATAAAAAAAAATAAAATCATGTCTAGGCACTGACGTACTTAGGTTGGCCAGAGAGAAGCGAGAGAGAAAAAAAATTTCGTAAAACCAAGTACAAAAGGCCTGAAAAAGTGCGTTTATCGGCATTTTTGACCCACAAAAATAACATTTCACTAATATCAGTCGTACGAACTATCACTCATTAAATTTCCTTGAAAGCATTTGGGGGACTAGCCCAACACGAGATGAAGGTTAAGCCCACCTCCATGCCCCCTATCTCCACCTGTAGCCTTACATCTATTTCTGGAACACGTTTCTCAAATAAAATTTCCGAAAATTTTAAAAATCTCCCAAAAAAAGGAAATGGTGAAAATCTGCCAAAAACAAAAATTTTGTATATAAATATAAATGTAATAATTCCATTTCTGCGAAAAAATTTAAAACACTTTTTTTTCAATTCATTGAAAAATTTTTGAAAAATAGAGTTTGAAAACTTAAATTTTTATCACATTATTTTGAGGTCACTTCGCAACTATCGTGACACCGATATTTGCGTGTTTTCGAAAAAAGCAAAATTCAGCCCAGAGCCGATCCTAGCCCATTCTCAGACTGTGACCTTGCAAAAAATTTATACAATAAGGAACATCTGTTCAAGAAACCTTTAAATCCAAATCTAGCTGTTTTTTCGAATTTCGTATTTTTAGTCTGATATTCAATGCCATATTGTTATTGAAAATCAGGCTAGTACGGATTATCGACCTACGGCGGATGGATCCGAGGGGGGGGGGGGGATACCAATGAAATCCCGGGGGGGGGGGGGTATACCAATGAAATCCAACTTGAGGTGTTAGAAGACCAACGAGCCTATTTTTGGCCATACTAGATATTAATTTCTAATTCTTTTATTTTTTTACCAAAATTAAAAATAATTTACCAGGCTCAATACCAACCAAAATCGGCCAAATTTGGGCAGTGGGCTTTTATTGGTAGCTTATTTGATAAATATATATATATACATTATATGAGTGGGGACAACCTTGGATCAAAATTCAGTGATGTCCGAATTTGCAAGAAGCGGGGTGCTGCGAGGCTAAAATTGCAAAATTGTTCATTTTTAAAGCAATCGACAAACAATTAAAAGTTGTATCACATGTCCAAAAATTAGCCTTCTACGTTAATCAGAAGGAAAGAAATGAAAGCTTTCACTCTTTTTGACTGGTGATACCTACTCGTACTTTTCAATCTCTATCTTGCAATTGATTTGTACACCCTCCCCTCTCTCCTTCAACCACATCCACACATTATCACACACTAATTGACAAAAGTGATTGCATATAATTTATCTACAAAATTCAAACACGTTTCCCAAAATTATTTGGTGATAGTTTTATCTGTTTTTTTTTTTTATGTTTTCGATATCTTTAGCGAGTCAGATCTTTTATTTGGAAAAAAATTGTAGAATTTCATTCTTAAGAAATATCTCTTCCTTACATTCAAATAGCAAAATCTTCTTACTAATATTGAAAATAAAATATTGGTGGATTATTTGAATTACACACGTTATCATATCATGAATTAATTTCTTCACAGGCACTTCGTACGTGAGAAATAACAACCTAGTACCTTTGAGACCTGGATCAGGATATGCAAACGGGTACAATGCTAATATTAATCCTTCATCGCTTAGTGAGTTCGTTGGTGCAGCATTTCGCTCATATCACAGCACTATACAAGGAACTATAAGGTAAATGGGTGATTTTCTGTGATTCAGGTAGGCCAATCATCTATACTTCGAATTTTTTTCATTTTCAGTCTAGTGAGCGAAAATCGAACACTCGTGAATCAAATAAGTCTCAGCGAATGGGTCAACAGGCCAGGAATTATTCAAGCTCAGGGTAATTTCGATAATTTTTTACGAGGCTTGATTTCACAACCGCAACACCAACAAGATATTTTTTTCAGTAGTGAGGTAATTTGAAAATAAAAATTTACCTGGTAATTTGAATATCTGCTTCGATGAAAGTTGATCCTGAAACCAAAAAAAAAAATAAAAAATATTATTAAATAAAATACAGTAATAAAAAATCTACATATAATTTTTCTCGTGTTTTATTTCAGATCACCAATTTTTTATTCAGATTTAATGGCCCTGTGGGAGTTGATTTGCTCAGTATGGATATAAATAGGGGGAGAGATTTTGGAATACCTCCTTATAGCACTATGAGACTTTTATGCGGATTATCACCCGTGAATAGTTTTGAAGATTTAAGAGACGTTATGGAAGATGAAGTACGTAAATATCATTATTTTTATAATTTTTTTTTTTTCAAGAAATCATTTTCTTAAATTGAAATATATTTTATCATTCTTCAACAATTTTCAATTTTAATTAATTCTTATCCAATTTAAATCATGAAAGATATTTAGAAATTTTCACATTATGTTACAAAAAAAAAGCATAATGTATGTTAAGTTGCCTAACAGAATTAGTCGAAGGAACTACCAAATACATAGATTAATATTTCGAACTTTTTATCTCGATTTTCTCTGTTGCATTGTCAAAGGGAACCATTCCATTGCAGAGTATTGACCAACAGCATATACCGGGGTGAGGGGGTGTTAGATATTCATTCTTACTATTACTTTATCAAAGAATAAAATCATTCACCCGACTCGATAGGGATTAAAATCGCTAAAATTCAACCAAGTAGACTTAAATTAAAGGCCTATCGAACATACAAGAAGAGAATGACATTGGATCCAAATTCAGTTATGTTCAACATTTGAAAAAGGGGTGGAAAGCAGTCAAAATTGCAAATATTATTTATCCCCTTTTTCAGGGTTGTAAGGAGGCGCAAGGGTTCTGAAAAGTCTAAACCACCAAAAGGCATAATTATAGCTCCCACCAAGTCTACACACCAAATTTCATCTTCATAGATCAATTTAGAGGGGAGAAAGAGGAGGAAAAGCCTGTTTTCGAAGTGAAAAAGGAAGAAAACTCCCACATCTCCCCTCCTAATTGACCAAGGGAGCTGACTTTTGGATATGTTACACAACTTTGGAGCGACTATCGGTGGCTTGAAAAAGAACAATTTTTGCGATTTTAGCACCTCAGCAACCCTTTTTCCAAATTTGGCCATAACTGAATTTCGACCCCAAGTTCTTTCCCACTTCAGACAGAATATCAAATTCGCCACCAATAAAAACCCATTTCCTAAATTTTATCGAGTTTGTTCGGTATCAAACATCACCAAAATTTATCGTAACGATCCTTTAGGGCCCCAAAACGGATTTTGTTGATACCCCCCTCTCCCTTCATCCAACATAGGTTTATGAACCGTAATAGGCTTGTTTTCATTGACAATATGAAAGAAAATCAGGCTAAAAATGAAAATTCGCTTCGAAGGGTCTAAAATGAATGAAATATACCCCTTTTGATAATTTTTTTTTACAAAAAAGCATTTTTAAAAGGACTTGGAAAGTGACATTTTTTTACAGCTATTTAGAAATTGACAGAAGGGCGGGGGGAGGGAGTAAAACCGAAATATTGCGTTTAATTATCTAAAATTGATGTTTTACATCTACTTCAGAAATAAAACTTTCTTCAGAGTTTATCATAAAATTTTTTTTAAAAAAAGGAAAAAACATTTTTTAAAAACTCTGAAAAGAGGGACTCAATTATCATTTTGAATTTAAATACAAATTTGTAATTATTCCATTTTTGAAAAAAAAAAATCTCAAAAAAATGTTTTTTTTTTATTTTTAAAAAATTTTTAAACTTTGAGTCAGTTTTGCAGTTGGAAAAAATTAATTTAGAGAGCTGAAGTTTTACATTATTTTGAGGTCATAAAAAAAATTCGGCCCATCCTTAATGCCTACCTTTCTCATTATATTTACCCTCCTATGATTAAAACGTAATACTTCGCCTATTTGCACAGAAAATCCAACGATTAGCCAACATCTATTCCAGCGTCCACGACATAGATTATTTAGTAGGTGGATTACTCGAAAGAAGAGCACCAGGTACATTGACCAGTCCTTCGTTTCATTGTGTCATAGCCGAAGCATTTTTTAGATATAAATTCGCAGATCGATTTTACTACGAATTTGGTGGACATCCAGGTGCATTTACTCTAGGTACGTAAATCCATCCAATTAACCTTATCCTGGTGCCAAATTTTACAATACAATTAAACCATATTTTCATTCATCTACAGAGCAATTAAACAGTATAAGAAAATTCACCTACTCGATGTTGGTTTGTTTAACCAGCGATAATTTACAATTCGCTCAACCTAGTGGTTTTCATAGACTCGATACTCAGTAAGCGATACTTTCTAACTAATTATAGGTTTTTAATTTATGGAAAAATCGGCGGAAAAAAATTTGTTTAATGGAAATTAAAACATCGCGATATTATTTTACAGGTCAAATCCATTAATACCGTGTTCGGATTTAACTTCAACATTCAATTTGAGAGCATGGGCTGCTTAGTGAATATTTTACAATGTGTAAATATTTTTACCATGATGAATAAATTAATTTTTTGCAGTTTTTACCAATATTTTTTTTTATTTTATTTTACTTATATTTATTCGTTTTGAAAAATTCACTCGATATTTTATACAGTACATATTTACCTTTGTACTATTATCGATTGATGGTACAAATTTTGCAGGCATATGCTTGCAATATTTTGCCATTACTACTATATAACTGAAATCCTTGATTTTTTTTTTTTTATTATTGTTTCAAATTGTGTCAAACATGCAAGGTAAAATTATAATATTTTTCTCGTTTATTATAATTCAAAATGTTGAGCTTGAGGTTAAAAAAAAAATCAACTACATTCACGCACAAACTATACCTCACGTTAGTATGTCGTACAATCGTACCTAAAACGTATAGCTTAGGTATATCTAGCTACACCTATACACACGTTACGTGGTACAAAATGAAACGAAAGGAGGAAGAAAAGGGAGGCGGGAGGCATAATACACCAGACAACACGAAGAGACATTCCATACTAACACCAAAGGACAGTAATTTTTGGTCTTTTGAACGGACTAAATCTTGTGCCTTCTTTTATGATTGCATTTATGAGGCATCTTCGCTTTTCTTTTCTCTTTTATTTTCCATCGAAAACAATTCTTTTGACTTTTTTTCTTCTAGCGTACTCTTTCGATCTTATTTAAACATCGCTTTCAGCATTCTTTTTTTTCTTCTTCTTCTGCACTTTCCTTTAGCATCGAGATTTTTCCATTTTCAACGCTTTGCGTCTCTCTGTGTGCGAAAACACCGGTGATTTATTTTATACTTTTTGTATTCAAAAGGGCATTTCTTCTTTTTTTTTTCATTTTTTATTTTATTTCTTTTTTTTTTTTGTCGTACTTGTATATACTTAAAAGAACATTATTTTTTATACTTAATACAACGGTCGCTTTTACGCGAAAAATTAATAATTAATTTTTACGTCGACGTCGTTGTAATAACGGGTGTTTAAACAAGTTCGAAAATGGGTATTTTTTTCTTGTTTTGTTTTCTATTTTATTTTATACTTATTATTATTACGTATTAAGGGGTAAAAAAATATTTAAAAATTTTACTCCTTCAATACACACATTGCAGTATAGTCCAGTCAAATTAGCACAAAAAGTGACGAAATAAGGGAAAAATCGATGGCCAAATTTATTTTCCACAACATTGTAGTACAACATATCCCAAATCGGTTGAAATCAGTCTGGTGCTTCGTCACCAATATCCCCGTTTCTATCACACCCAAAAACAGTTTTTTTACCAATAACTTTTCTCAACTTTGTTCCTAAACGTGATAGAGAAAAAAAGTCGGATTAAAAAATATAGCTGGTTAAATTTCCAATAAAAAAGGTCATTACGTATTTTTTTTGAAAATCGAATATAACACGTTGAAATCAGTTTGAAAAGTACGCGTTATGTGCTAAGGTGATGTTCCGCGTAATGTTTCTGTCGCGTCGCCAAAGCCAGCGGCCAACGTTCGTAGACACGCGGGCTCGATTTTCTTTCAGTATACTCAAACAAATTACATGGACTAAATGCTATGTCATGATACAATATGCATGTAATATTTAGATTTATTCTCATCATAGTTTTCACAACCATCTTGACTCTGGATTATTGTTATTCTCCTCTGATTCAACACCAAATTAACTGTGGGAGGCCAAATTGAAATATTACGTTTAATCATCCAAAGGTTATATCTTTCGTACATTGGGGGGAGAGGGTTTCCTTAAAAACATTTTTGTTTTAGTTTTTCAAAAAATTAAAAAAAAAATTGCAAAATGTGACATTTTTTAAAAAATGGGTAATGGTAAAAAATTGCTACCAACGATTATTTTGAGCTAAAATAAGTGTAATCCACAACAGACTACCTCTTTACCCTTCCACAAGAAATCTCCACAGCTCTCTAAAATAAAGAAAGTGTAATCTCAATCTCAGAGCTGGCGATAGGTTGGAAGAGGCCCTGGGCAGCATTTATGCTTGGGCCCCTTCATTTTTTCGAATTTTAACAAAAAATCAGCCCCCTTTATTTTTT
>FIZR01009847.1:0-46588 GCA_900060175.1 Ferrisia virgata | reverse complement strand
AAAAAGTTAAAAAAATCGTTTTTTTTTTTTTTTTTTTTTTTTTAATTATTTAGAAAGAAGTGCTCATCTTTGCCTTTGTTATTTTGTTATTATGCTATTTTTCGTGTAAATCTAGTTTAGATTAGAATCATCGTATTTTTTTCATATCGTTTAGCATAAAATTTGTCGTTATCAAGAAAGAAAGAGCATAGCACTGTGACAATGAGATTTCCTGAAACTTAGAATTAAACTTCATAAGTAAAATAATAATTCTTCGAAAAATATCGTTTACAAAAAAATAATACCTAAACATAGGTAGTGAAGTTTTCAGACATAACATTAAAAACAATTATTCTTTCTTTCATTTTACTGTATTTGCTGAGTTGGTAAGGTATAAGTAGATATTGCTTGCATACGAGTAATAAGCCTTATACATGCACTCAACTTATTAATTTTTATTCAGTCAAATAAGGTCATAAATATTCAATGTATAGTTACAATTTCATAAATAAGTTGGTAAATAATTTTCATTCATTCTTCGAATCGATTACCTGCAGTACAATAGAGGAGCAATTGTCGTAGTTCTTCGAATCATTTTACGTTTGAAATTATTACTAGTGACAGAGAGATGTGCATACTGGCAATATGCGGGGTATTTTGAATCGATGTAGTAGTGTAGACGTCGCCTGTATGGCGTTGATTTGTACATATGATTTTTATTTAATGATCGCGTGCGTAATTTTTTTCCTCATTGTATTGCCGATGCTCGCTAAATTCGTGACTATGATTAATTTCTTTTTTTTTTTTGTATTGCTTTTTGTTACAGAATGAAGATTATATAGCTGTTTGATGCGAAAATTATGTAGTCATTTTTAAATCAACTGCTCATATACTAACTTTCTTGCAGAGAAAAAATCTTCTTCCAGATAATTATGTGTGATTTTATAAATACGATCGGATTCGAAATGTATTTACTGTGCGAGTACGATTCCGGGTGAAATCGTATTTTTTTTTTCATTTGTTAAAAAAAAAACACAAAAAGTCATTATGTTACCTAATATATTTAATATATTTATCGTATAAGTTATATTATTATTTCAATTGTCGTGTATAAAATGTAAATACGTATTACTTTCGATTATACCTACCATTTCCTGACCCTAGAAGGGTTATTAAGTTTTCGTTAATTTTGCATTTTTTTTCCTCTTCTATATTTGCGACTGCGTTTTCAAATTAAAAAAAAATCATATATTTTTTCGGCTTGGTAATACTTAATTAATGGAAAATTAAATAAAATGTTGGAATTGTTACGCTACAAAAAAAAAAAAAAAAAAAAAATGTTGATAAGAAATGCATTTTGAAATTGTTTTACATTTACTTACTTATTACGCTTATGTGAATTATTTTTCTATGATATATGAGCTTGTATTGTTAATGTTTGTTACATTTTGTAAACGAATGTATTTGTAGCCATTTGTGATTTATTTGGTAGGCGTACTGATCTTTTTATCGATAAGTTTCGCGAATTGAAATTTTTTAGAATTTTTTTTCTACTTACTTAATTGGAAAGAGTACCTATATATATACTTAATTGTGTAATACATACGACGATGATTCTTTTTAGGGAGAACAGTTATCCCTTAGTTCCTAAATTACCGATTGAAAATTTCTATGGGTTTATAGTACTTACGTTTAGATTCGATTACGACTTGCATAGGGATTTTGAAAATTTCAACGACACGACGCGACGATTCTGAAAGCGTGAAAAATAACGACAGTTTGGGACTAAAAATAAATCACGTAGAAATGTATAAATGATATTTTAGCTCACTTGAGATTTTCGAGTTGGTAAATAAATACAATATGAAAAGAATGGTTGGAACGTGGTTTTAAAATAGTAAAACTACTATTATTTGCTTTATTCATTTGAAAATTTTCTATGCAGGGGTTGGACTAGTTGCGAAGTGTTGAAAGAATAACATTCTTTATTGATAAGCCAGAAGGGTTGTGAAGTACGATTGAAACTTAGTATTGTTTGGGTGATGGATTTTTGAATGCATTCTGTACACGAACAGAGCAGACCGATTGAAAAAACAAAAATTATTTATTTTTAATAAACGTCGTAGTCGGATTGTTTTTATAACGGTGTTCTACCGAGAAGTACGCTGAAGATATTAATTTGCAAAATGAATTTAAAAATTAATCACGACAGAGTCGTCTATCTGGATGCGTTAAAATTTGCATGATAATTGTATAATTTTCTTTTCCTCTTTCTTTCACGACGATTTTCCTATGGCCTAAACTGAATCGCATGTGACGTGAATGTAATAATTTTAGTGATGAAATTTTCTCTCCTCCATTCGAAGAACAGCTTTGTTCGCATCGATTGAAGCGAAGCTTTTTTCCATTTTTATAAGCGAATAATTTTCCAAAGACTGATGTAGTTTTATCTAGGTAATTATCGAATCGTGTTTTTAATTTTTCTTTTTCTCTTTCTTATGATTGAAAAATTTTTAAATTCGAATTATTGATTAGAGCAGGGACATTGCGATGCAGGTATCGTACTACGGATGCGGGAATATAACAAAGGATTTGGTGGTTTTTCGATATGGATATATAGAAGAAGCGCATTTGGAGTGTTTCGATTATTTACGCGTTATGTTTTTTCTTTTGTATTGCTTTCGCGTGGTATGTGCCGCCGTAGGCTATACAGTTCAATCAATTGATTTTGCCCTTGATGTTTGTGGGTGATCCTATTCGAGACTACTCTTAATTTTATTCTTCGAATGTATCAAACTGAAAAATAAAAACGGATACGTGGACAAATATTAACCAAATTTTATTTTCTATCGAATAAAACACGAGTGTTTAAAATTACTGCAAATTTTCAAGTATATCTACGTGAAACTCAATATCCCATACGGATACTATTAAATATACGTTTTCTTCTGCAAATAATCAAAGTTACCTTTTGTATCGTATCTATCTAACTTAATTATAACAGCGGCACAATAATATTCATTTAGAATCCTGAAGGTTTTAAAATTTCAAAAAAATAAAAATATAATAAATAAATTCTATGACTAGTCGGGTTCGTAGTAATAAAATGATAACTCTGCATCGGTTAAAGAAGATGCGATATGAATGTAGTTCGAGTTCAGCGGATAAAATTTAACGATGCTTGAAGGTGGGTTCTCGTTGATGCTTCGATCTTTATTGAAAATCAACTTTTGCTTCCCTGCAGCATTAATTAGCTCCTTATTGTCAATATTCATTCTATGTAATTTGAATCTTTGATGTTTTCGGTTTTGCTTTCCTCTCTTTAATTTGTTTTCCCGCACAGTTCTTTTTATCATTGGTATTTTTCTTCTCTCGTATACGCATATTTGATCGCTCTGTCTCTGTGTATGCTACGTATTGAAATAAAATGTCGATTCACTTTGATAAATTATTCCCATTTATACTGCCAAACAAGGTAATTTTGCATTTTTTAAATGTTTGTAAAAAAAAAAAGAAATGTGTACTTAGTTAAGTACTGTATTAGTAAGGTTTCTAATGCAAGTCGTGTATTGTTATTTTTTTTCTTTATTAATTTTTTTGTTGTTGTTTTTTTTCTTTCTTTTTTTTAATGCGTATGTACTCGTAGAATTTCCGAAGTACATTTATTGTTCGAAGGGGGTTACCATTACCCCGACACATTAATATTGTTAACCACCTACTTAAAATATTCCGTTTATTCCTATTTTAATTACTGTGTAAAGTATGTACCTAAGTGTATATTGCATTTGAATAAATTATTAAACTTTTTTTGAAATTATATTTAGTTTGAATTTATTACGACTTTACGATGATAGATTAGAAAAAATTGTCCTAAAAGTAAGTATAGAAGATTCAAAAAATGAAATTGAAAAAGGTACGACGTACATCTACATACAAGCTCCAAAGTACTTCTACGAACGGTAAGTGTTTCCATGTAGCTTCTTAAATTAACATTCAAAAAAATAATGAAAAAAAAAAGAATTTCATCTTTGGAAATGACTTTTACCTTCCTTCTATAAGACCTTTTTTAGTTACTAAGAGACCTTGAAAATCTCGAACAACACTTTTCATCTTGAAATCAATCCTTAGTCAGTAGATCCATTATAACCTGTATATTCACGCTTCAGTGCACACATATTACTCACCATTCATAGTATTAGGATACCTAATCTACCTGCCGAAAATAATACCCTAAGCGTTAGCGGTGTTATAAGTTTTATCACACATCACCACAGTAATATTTTTAACAATTTTTTTCAGCACGGCGTTCAGTTTTACGAATAGTGTTATATACTATTGTTTCTCACTAATTATTCTTTTTCATAGCAATTCATTTCCAAAAACAGTATATTTTTTACAGAGAACAAGATCAAGATTAGTGAATTAACATTACCATGTATTGGTTATAACTTTAGAAAATAATGTAAAATTCTGGAAACAATGTTTGACTCAGTTTTTTGTTACAATTTAGTATTTAATTACGATATGAAATATTACACTTTTTGTTTGGATTTCTCATTTCGATTTAGTTGAAAAATGTTGAATAAGTTCTCCAGCGACTTTGATTTAATTCAAAAATAATTCACTTAATTACCAGAGCACAGTTATGTTGAACTATCTGAGCAATGTTTTAGCGAGTTCTGGTTCTAGTTTAATTATTAGAAAATTAAAAGTGAAAAAAGGTACTAAATTAGATTAGAGTTTTAATAAAGATCATAAAATATTATGAAAGACTGAAAATAGACGAAGTAAACGAAGTAGATTACAATTCCACTTTCCAGTTCTCACTTTCAAGTTTGATAACTGTGATCTATGACATGTTTATCAATCATCATGACTCAAAGATTCAACATTCAAAAGTGATTTTTTAATTTTTTTTTAATCGATTGGAAGTATAATTGACTACAATATACTTTTACACATCGTTCAGCAAATATTAAACAACAATTCATGAGCTGTGCCGCTTATAATAATTAATCATTGCTGAAAAATTCATTTTATGATTATAATACAGGTGTCAACGTCAATCTGAATAATTGTCGTTTAGTCATTTTTTGCGTAAAAAACGAAGTGTAACGTGATATGTGACGTCATAAAAAGTGGTTAGACCTCATAAAAAAGGGATGTTGTAATATTTCACCGGTAAGCTTCTAGAAGTTTCTATGTAAAAATTCGCGCCACCCTCAGTTCTTCGCGTCTTCCTCGTTCATTTCGTAAAGTTCGTTGGAGGTAACTGGTTACGGGTTAAATTTGTGAAGAAATTATTCAGAATATCGGATATTTAAAATTTAATTCAATTCTTATTTATTTTGTAATAATTCGTATTGTAATTTGAATCGTTCGTGAAGCAGGTAATGGTGAATGTCGATCTAAATTATTTACGTATTTCAAACGTATTTATTCTCTAATTTCTACGCAGTCTGCCATATTACTTATTCGTTGGCGTCGGTACGTAAGTACTTCGTATTTTATTTCTAGTAAGTAATTTCGGGTATTTATTTTTGAAATTTGAATTGATAATCATTCACGTATCAATTAGTATCAAATGTAATTAGCAGGTAATACTGTTGAACGTTGATTAATGTATTCCGAATTTATATGTTTAATTTTCGTTCGGTAAGCCATTGTTTGATAATTTCGCCGGTACCGATTAATGATTTTTGATCAACTTTCTGCTTATTTCGCGCATTTCCATCAACTTTGAATTTTTACAAAATTTTAAACCATTTAAGAGCCGGATTGAAATTTCTACGAAGGATAGGGAGCTGAAATTTTCACCGCGTTCTTTTGACCCCACTCCACAAATATTGTACTTTGTTACGTTTCTATTTTCGAGATCAAGTCAAAAACGAACATGAACTTTTGTGCAATTCGGCTATATTGCAATTGATCGCAGTCATCGCGAAGTGTAATTTTGGATAAAATTGGTAATTATCGCCGCTGAATTATTTTCGTCAGCAAATGCATTCGTGAAATATGGAATGCTGTGTTATCCTTAGATATTTGCTGTGTCGTGAAAGTTATACACGATTGAAATTTTCCGTCCCAGGTTATACGAAATACATGATTGAAATTTTCCGTCCCGGGTTATGCGAAATACAAGATTGAAATTTTCCGTCCCAGGTTATACGAAATGCATATACGGCTTAAAGTAATCGAAAATCCGGTAAAAAAAATTTATTAGAAATGGTTTTAGTACGACTAATTTTATCTAAGATCATTTGAGGCGATCTCTGAATGTGAACCACCTTTACACCTATGGTCATATAATATCAGCCAATTTTTGGGCATATTCGTGTATTTTCAGAAAAAATTGTTAAAACCGAAAAAAAGTTTATAAGGCTGGGTACTCATAAGGAAAAATATTATCAATATTATAATCCATCTAGGTGATTAGAGATGATTTTTCATCTTCTACTCCTTTGTTCAGGGGTTCTCATTTGATTGTTTTTTTTGCCCTTTTCCCCATATTTTCACCAATTTTACATTTCGATTGAGAACAAGATAGTTGCTAAAAATTCAAATGGGCTAGTTGGGTTGTTATATTGATAACCTTCCCATTTTATGAGTCCCCTACTTTACAAATTATTTTCCCTATTCAAATTTTTTTTTTTTTTTATACACGAATATGCCAAAAATTGAGAAGTTCTATATGGCCTTATAAAAGTGGTTCACATTCAAAAATCGTCTAAAATGATTTTTTGAATAAAACTAGTCACACTAAAACTATTTCCGATAAATTTTTTTCAAAAGTTTTGTGTTTTCTTGTCAAATTTTGAACCATTTTAAAGCCGGATTGATAATTCTACCAGCCCTATTACGTTTCGATTTTCGAAAACAAAGTCAAAAACGACCCACCCTAATACCTACTGATGAAAATGAAAAACATTCAATATGTACTAAAACGCCCTTTTGTTGCTGTACATGGCGTAACCAAAAAAAAAAATTTTTGGGTTGGAAATTGAACAGAATCGTTCTTCGTTCATTGAAAGACGTATAGTGGTATTTTTTGATATTTTTGCATGATAATTTGGGAAGTCAAAATTAAAAAAAAAATTATCCTTGTAATGATAGTGCGGGCTTTTTAAACTCACAAAATTGCCCAAACCCAATTAAAATTCACACGAAAAAATGTAAAAATTTACCAAAAATTTGAAAGAAATTGTTCAGTCATCAAAAATCACAGGAACATACGAAAAAAAAATTAAAATTAACCAAAAATATTAAAAAAAATCGTCAATAACTAAAAATGCTGAAAATGAATCAAAAATCACAAAAAATACTGCAGGATATGAGAGAATTGACCCTGGATACGAAAAAAATCGTCAAGAACCATCGAGAATAAGGTGAAAAATCCATCAAAAATCAGGAAATAAAGTTGAATGAGTAAAAATTAGCCAAAAATCGTCAATATTCATCGAAATTTGGATAAAAACGGAAAAAAACTGCAGAAAATTGAACAAAAATCACGAAAAAAATGTGAAGCATTAGGTGTGAATAACCTAAAATATAAACAAAATCGTTACAAAGGCATTATAAGTGAGTAAAAAATTGATATTTTGAATTATTTTTCAAGAATTTATGCATAATTTACACTAATTACTCAAATTTTTTATTTTGATCGTGACCCACCCTAGTAAATATCCATATGCTATGGGTGTATTGGTCAACTCTGTAAAGATACGAAGGTCCAAGGGACATGTTTTTTCGTCAATTTTGGATACCCTAGTCTTATACTAAACTGAATAAATTATCATTAAGCTTACAAAAAAATTCGAAAATTCATCAAAATCGGTCCCCCGATCCCCCACAGAATCTACAATCGACGACAACTCATTAAAACTATTGAAAGAAGAGTGCACGCATTACGATCAAGGCTTCGACTCGAATGAAGTTCAACTGAGTACATTATTTATTGAAAGAGAGAAACCTGTCGCTGTCTTATAAAAACTCGTGCAAATTAAACTTGTACCATACTGCAGATTTACAATCCATCCGTACAAATCACCCAGAACAACAACGTGAAGTTGAGTCGTGAACCGATGATTTTTTTTCGATGCGATTTTCATTCGGGTCGGTAAAGGCTATCGATACTGTTGTATGTATAAGTCGACAATTTCAATTAAAAATACGTATAAAAGCGTGAAAACTCCCCTTCGATGGAACCTGCATCATAATCGTGATTTTAAATCTCGCTTTCAATTATGATGAATTTCAAGTAGCGCATTATTCCTTTTCACTTGTTTTTTTTTTTTCTTTACGGATAAATATTTTGAGAAAATGGCTTATGGGAAACGACTTGATCAATTCGACATCAAAATTTATTCACCGTGTAGCGAAGAATGAGTAAAAAGGGATAAAGGGAACTGGCACCTGAATCTATGCAATTCATTCATTAAGTACCTGTACACCTAATAGAGGTTATTATGTACCTACTTAGTGCGTACGAGGTGTAAAAATGTACTAGAGTTGAAATTCCGTACATAGCATGTCGTTATATGAGAGTATTCAATCAAATCGCCAACCAGTATGTTGGCGCACAGTCGTCGGCACTATAGGTAAGATACCTATTTCATGTATATAGGTATTTATCGAGCCTACATTGATTATTAATATACTCTTCAGTTATATAAATGTTCAAATATATTGTATAAATGCAAATTATACGTGATTTACACGCGTATAATGACGTGCAATTGTGAACAATAAATCGAAGATATTTATGGATTAAAAAACTAATATACCGTAGACATACTATACGATGCATTTACTTGCGCGTACATGCACAGCTACAAGGTGTATCGAAAAGTTTCATGAATACATTAACAGCAATTGATAGAATTAGCCGAAAGTCATCAACGTAAATTCTTACATGTACATGGAATTATATTTAAATTCAAAAGGACTGTGAGTTAACAAATTTTAAGAAAGTGTTTTCAATAAATTAAAAAAAAAATCATTTTAAGAAAAATTTGAAGTTATTAATATAATAGTAAAGTAATGTGATAAAATACGAAACAAGTTATATGCACTTTTTGCCAACCTTTCCTTTCAAAAAAGTCAACGCAATTTGAAATGTTCTGAAAAAAATTTCATTTTCAACGAAATCAAATTTTCAATATAGCTTTTTCTAAAAGAAAGGTAGGCAAAAGTGCACGCGATCTATTTTTCCAGTTATCGCCCGACCTTACCATTACATTAGCAGCTTTCAATACTTCCTAAAATTAAACTTTATGAAAATAATTGAAAATATATGCTTTTTACGTATTCACCAACATATAGCTTCTTCAAATTTCACCATAGGCATCACGTACATGAGGGAATTTTCGTTGCTCTCTGCCATTTCCATCAACTAGTGGAATAGTTTTGAAATTTCTCGAAACACCCTGTATTGTATTCTCTACACATACGGTTAGAAGGACGAACAACGTATCAATAATCGTTGGTACCAAAATCGGAGATCGAAGTTGTTGCCATGTAATATGTACCTAATACGTAGAATATACCTATCAGGGCAAAGTAATCACGTTAGTTTATTAATTATTTAGACATATAAGGCATACGCGATGTGATTGGTAAAACAAATTAATACCGTTTATCGACGTACGTGTTCGGAACCTGAGGAGACGTTAGTTGGCCATAGGGTTAACGTACTTGACTTTTTGTTTTGGCAAGTAAATTAACTTATTAAATTTGACAGGCTAAGCTAAAGCTGTATTCTAACACGCCACATGTACTATCATTATTTCTAAGTTGATATGTTTTTTATTGATCGGAAGAAGAAGGAAAGGAATTATCGAAGCTCATTTTTTTTGACACGTGAGGTTTCAATTTGATCGTTTGAATTGACGTGTATGAAATTCGTATGGTGTTTTTACTTCATCCCATTCGGCATCTTGCTCGATATGGTAGATAATATGGTAAAATTTGTTACACAGTATTAACGTTGTTTTGATTGAATTTCGCGATGGATGGTATTTAGTTGATTATTTCTTTGAATGCTTGATACATGTGGATGTGGTCCTATGGTATTCGCATTGCGATTTCATTTTTATTGTTGGTTTTTTGAAATTATTGTTGTTTGAAATTTTTGCTACCTAAATGAATAAAACTGATCAATATTCACGAAAAAATTTGCAAAAATATCTAAATATGAAATGAAAAATCTAACACAAATGGGTTAAATATACAAGAAGTTGATCAACAATTACGAAAAAACAGAAAATTAGGCAAAAACTTACCAAAAATCATTTAAAAAAACAAAGAAAATTGAATAAAAATTTCAAAAACATGAGCAAAAATTTCAAAAAATTATTTCAATAGTAACAAACTTTCCTGAAATCTTAGCATAATTTGCCCTCTTTTTGGTGGTCATGGAGGGGCAATTTTGGTTTTTCGGCAATAACTTTTCAAATAACGCACTTACGAAAAAAATATTGAAACCGAAGTTGTAGAACAGCAAAAGACAAACATTTTTACTTTTTCTCGTAGGTGGTTTTGGGGAATAGCTAGCAAATGCGAAAATGAATCATTTTTGAAAATTTCCATAAGACACCAATAATTTTTCAAAATCGGCGTAATTCACTTTTAGGACTAGTTGTTTTGCAATTCAAAAAATATGTAACCGAGGCGAAGCTGGAGTGAACATTTTGTGAAATTTTGAAGATTAGGGATCGGAAAATTGGTATTTTGACGTATTTCTTTAAACACAAACCTCTTTTTCGAAGTGGGGAAGGGGGAGGGGCTCTGCTAGAAAAGTCGCTACTCTCCGAGGGTAAATCTCTTACAGTAAAAAATTCAAAAATTTTGTTCAAACAAAGGTCATAGAGCATTAAAAAAGCGAGCATCACTCCTTGCACCCGTAGTTAGGGGGGAGGAGGAGCTATGAAGAAAAAAAAATGATATTAGAAAATTCTCATTAATTGAATCATTTGAAACTCCCCAGGCAAATTGCTGTAAAAATCGTGTTTAGTGACTTTTAGTTGACTGGAATTTATGTCTTTTTCCACTAATGTAACGTAATTAATGATGAATTTTCTAATATTTTTTTTTGTTCTCCAGAGCTCTTCTCGCCAATCCCAATGGTCGCCTTGGGAAAAATTTAAAAATAGAAAATTTTCATCTTTTGATGCACTACAAGGTTTGTTCGAACCAATTTTTCGAATTTTTTATTTTGAACAATCTACGCTCGGAGAAAGTTGCAACTTTTTCAGCAAAACCCCTCCTCCCCACTTACGCACACATTTTGAGAAAAAGGGTTGTTCTCGCATTTTTCTAATTTTGTGTGGTAGTAGGAAGTATTATATGAAACAACCACCCCTTTAAGTAAATTAAATCAATTTGGAATAATTGTGTGAATCAATTGGAAATTTTTTAAATTACTTATTTCCACACATCTAGCTCCTCCTAAAACCTCCTACGAAAAAGTCAGGCTAGTAAGCGTTTTTGTCTTTTAGTGCTCTACAACTTAAGTGCGTTATTTAAGGAGTTATTGCTAAAACCCTCAAATTCATACCTCGCCTTGCCTCCTAAAAAGAGGCAAAAAATGCATGGATTGTAGGGAAGTTTGGGGATATTGAAATTCACACTCCGAATTGCCTACCCGAATTACTTACTTACAAATTTTCCGTTTTTCGTGAATTTTGATTGGATTCAAACCTAAAAAGCCCATAATGCATAGAAACAAACGTTTTAGAACTTGTGGATCTGGAAATTAATTTCTTTTTCTTACTGCACCTGCACTAAATCTTTATCTTACTCTCGCAGCCTTCGATATCGTTATACCCATACGACAGTACGTACCACGTACCTACTCGAAGATTTCTTTTTTTCAAAAACATCGCATTTTTTAAACAATATTAGAACGCGTGCGACCTTACATTGCAGACGATGGACGATCGTGTGGGCAACAATCGTTACAACGATGTGTGATTTTTTTTCAATTTTTTTTGTCTGTTCAAATCACCATACCGGAATATTGTTTGCAATGTGCTCCCAATTAAATGCTTTTCAATTTTGAACCGGTTTTTCTCACGAGCGCTCGTGCGATTATAAATTAAAAGTTAATTTACAATAGAGTATTGAACGCGAATCGAGTTATGAGGCAGGGTACATACCGTCGCGTCGTCTCGTTTCGCCGATAATTTATAGAGCGAAATAAGATAAATTACGTAATTTATTTACCATATTTTTTCTAATGATGCCGTACCTGTAGAATGATCCGGTGTACACGTACACATTTATAATACAACACTTATCTTTTAACAATGGAGACGGTAAAATTTGACAGAAGATTTTGAGAATAATAACGTGATGCGCGCGTCGGTCGAATAATTGCTTTATATGGTTCAATTGCTGATCTCAAAAATCGAGATCCTTTATTTTTCGCAAAATACCACAGAAGAGCATGTAAAAAAATTTTATTCAAAAAAAATAAATTCTATTTCGTGTTGTAGGGCTGCCAACCTGTCGGCTTGATAGTAGCTAAAAATTTAATCTTTAACTTTCGAAAAATGATCGATACTAATTAATCGTGTCGAAGTAATTCTCCGTTGGCTGCACTGCAATGCAAAATTCTCGCACAGTTTCAATTTGAATTCAGTTCTGTTGGTTGGAAATTTTTCTGTGCTCGTTCAACGTGATAGGCCCACTCTGAAAATATTTTTGAAAAATGAAAAATCTCAATTTTTACAATTTGCAACGTTTTAACCCTGGTTGGTGATTTATGAGTAGTATCGGATCGAGATACCAAAGGTTGAGAGGTAGATGCAAAAACTCGAATTGAACTCTTTATGAGTCTTGCATCATTTTTGATAGGTATTAACGGTCTCACTTTTTAGACTCTTAGTCTCCTTGCTTTTCAGCTCGGTAGTTGGAATTTTATGTAACGAGCTTTCAACCCGAAGTAATCCACCTTAATGAGTTTGATCAAAATCCTGTATGAAATGAACTATTTTCTGTTCCACCCTGACCATACCCTACCCTCTACCCTTACGTTATTTTTAATTTTTCTATTTAAAAGATTTATAGTTGTTTTGATGAACAAATTTACATTATTTTGTTTGAGAAGTTTGACAAGCACAAGGCATGAGCCTTTGTTCAATTGTACGTTGAAATTATACTTGATTTTTTGTTGTCTCTGATCATATTCAGTATTAATGTTTTAATTATTTCTGGAAAGAAATCTGAAACATTTTCATCCAATTTTTGCTCATTTTTGCCGAAGGTGTGTGTTAGTACCTGCACAGTGGAAAACAATTTTTGAAAGATATTGGTCCAAATGTTGGAAATTCAAGAGTTCATTCAGAATAGAGAAAATTTATTTCAACTTGTACGAGTTCAATCGCTCCGACTCGTTGCTATTTTTATCAGCCATTATTTCAATTCTAATGATCGTTTGTATTTTATTACTATAAGGATGGGCGGGTACTTTGATGATTCTGCTGGCTTCCACTGTTACTATTGGTTATCACTTCGTTTATTCGCGACCTTTTTTTCTCATAATTTTTATTACGGTTTGATATTCTTTGGTGTCAAAAGTGGTTAAATTTTTCAGCTTTTGGAAGTTTTGATTTATCGATTAGGTACCGTGCAAAACTCCTCGTGATAGTATTATGCATGTTTTTATTGGCAAAATTTTCATTACTTCGTGTGAAGGGGAAATTGTACATCCCTTTGTAAATAGTTTATTATTGTGAACGAACTTTCAAAATATGATGTGAAAATTCCTCGCTGTACCTATCGCCATTATCTTTTTCGTCGGGTAATAAAATTAACCCCTATCACGTAAGTTGAAAAGAGAATTGGTGCTATATGACTATGAGCTTTTTATATACGCAACGTAAGATGAGAAAAAACATTTTTTTGACGAATCGTTGTTGGTTGGGTGGAGGCATTTGAACGCCTTCATCGCCACTGACGAAGACGAAGACGACGAGTGACATGCTATAGTACACCTACAGGACGCGTATTTAGCTTGGTAGCTTGGTACCTATAGTCGAGTGGCGTGAAAAGTCGAACGAAAAGGTTTACGGGTTTTAATTAAAAATTCCAGAAAACGACAGATCCATAGAAATTTGTCATGGAACAATATGGGCACATCTCCAATGTAAGTCGTACACAAAGGAACAACTTCTTAAAATGAAGGGGAACACGATATAAAGCGATAACTAATGTGAAAATATGTGACTTACAAAGTGGTGCAAACGACCGAGAATACCATCCGACATGATGAGACTCGGATAAAGCTGATCGTACGAACAAAAACTGCTTTAATAAAGGTTTCGCCCAACTAAGTAGTTACCCTTAATAAAAGATTTGCCCTAAGTAGCTGCTTGCATTACGGGAAAATTGCTTTTGCGGTAAACTTTACCAAAGTTATTTAATAAAAGCCGGAAAAACTTTTCGCTTGATGTTGCGAATGTGGACACGAGTTTAGATTTATTGAAAAGAAAATTTCTGTTAGCTTTACAGAGATCTTTTAATATTCCTCTTTTTTTTTTTTTTTTTCGAGCGTTTAGTGTATATCTACCTAGACCTAATACACGAAGCTGAGGAAACGAACATCAAAACTGCTAGCCATCAGAGTTATTTTAACTCGATCAACATTTTTCTTGCTTTTCAAACGCATTTGTGTAATTAAAAAAAAAAAAAAAAGAAAAAAGTTTATTTTTCTCGAGTTTGACCGAATTTCCTCCAGAGACTTAACAAATAAAAGATGAAGAGATAATGAAAGTGTATAAGAAAGTAGATTTTTTTCCTCCTCTCGGTGCTCGAGTTTAATACACTCCGGTCGTCTTAAGCGAGTTCGATTAGGAAATTGAATTTTGTACTTGATACTTGCTAACTTTTGAAATGGTTTTCTGGAAATGTTCTTACGGCTGCGTGCATCTTGGTCGATCGCGCGTTGATGGAAAACAAACGTCGTGTCGGTTAGTGCGGAGTTACTGCGGGTAAGGCACCCAGTTATGATTTATTTCGTTATAATGTTCCTAGATTAGTAATAGCGATAAGTGGATGGAAGAGATTTGTATGTGATGCTGTTCAACATGCAAACTTCTTTAAATATTGCGCCACCACTTTACCGTCTGTACAGTTATGTGTATAGTAAGTGGACCAGAAGGTGTTAACGCCAAAAGACAACTACGTGTATTCCAAATGTTACGAGATGCTGCCTGATGGAGCGCACGGCGTGATTTGTGACAGATTTTTTTCCCTCTTACTCTGCACGTTTACAGTGTCTTCTTACTTATTTGTATATTTTACGAAAGAACGAACCAGTGGGATTGTCTAATGTCGCATGGGTCATAACGCTGGCTTCCTGCCCGTAAGCCATCACACGAAGCACGATTGCCACCTCCCCTGGGACAAATTATATCTCCGCCTGTTACCAGCTACTACCATCGGTTCGCGTTCTAAAATATAATTTATTTACGTCGTTTTTAATAACGCATCTTGCCTGTTGACTTTTTCATTTGTTACCACCTTGTCTGCCGGAGATTTTTTTTTCTTATCTTCGGATTTCGTTTTGTGTACTTCCGTTTCCCATTACTGTGCTGCTGTCGAAAATTTGCGATGCTAGTGATCGCTAAAAAATTTACATCATTTGATAGTAATTAATAAGTATGTTGTGTGATTGTCATCAATCATCACCCATTATCTTATTGTGCGGTGTTTTTTCAGCATTCATATTGGATGAAATACCCAATACTGAAATTGAAATGGTCCATGTTTTCTTTCACTCTTTTTTTTGACACTTGTTGGATATGATCCGCAGAGTTCCAGGATATACTTTTCGTAGCTTTTTAATTTAGAATCGTAGTTTAATTTCTATATAGGCCTCATAGCAGAATCGCATTGGTTCAAGCAATACGAAATACTACGAGATGGAATATTTGTGGAGGTGTCATTTATTATTATTATTATAGCCTTTACAGACTTAAAATTATAGTTACAACTTAAATATAATTTACATATAGTTTCTTATTTGACGTCGGGCCCAAATTTTGGGCATAGGCCTCCTTCATCCTCTGCCATTCCACCCATCTCTAGCTATGCTCTCGTAATTTATATTTTGCACGAAATTGACGATATCGTCCCTCCACTTCAATCTTGCAACGTGTTCGGCCCATCCCCATTTCAATTTTTTTGCTACTTGAACAATGTTAAAGTTGTTTCTAAATTTTTCTTCAATTTTTTTATTATGTAGGTATAAAATTTTATTGCTGTTTCACTGGATCCCCTCCTCTTTCAAAATGTTTATTTTGGGTTCAAATGGACTCCAAAAAGTTGATTTCAACTCGTGCCTACTTGACTTCAAAGTTATGAGGCACATCGAAAAAAACTACCTACTTCGGATTTTGACTTAATTCACGAAGGTGGTTGAATGCACGTTGAAAACCCATCATATAAAATTTTATTGTTTTTGGTGGTGGGAACCTCAATCGCAGTGCTGAAAAAGTGCAGTTTGACTTTCTGCATCTTTGGAACATTGTTATCTGGGCATGATACCATTGAACATCACCTATCAGGGGGTTGAAAAATTACAGATCGCGAAAATCCAAATTTTCCATTTCTCAGAAAAACAATTTGAAAGGATCTTTTCCTTCAGTACGTGTACAAAAATTCTTTAATATATTAAAGTACATTCTAATTGAAATTGTCCAAAAATTTTTTTGTTGCAAGGTAGTCAACCGAAAAATTGATTTCTATGGGTTGAAATCGAAAATTTCGGGATAATTAATATTGATAATTTCGATAAACTTCGAATTAGCTGGTTGGCTTCTCTGCAATCTAGAATTTTGGAGCACTTCACATTAAAACTCATTTTTCTACTGTAAAAAAAATGTTTGTACGCGTATTTGAGGTGAAAGACCCGTTTATTGTTTTTCTGAATGGTGAAAAATCTCAGTTTTTGCGATTTTCAATTTTTCATCCTACAGTAAGTAGTGTTGAGTGGTTTCGGATCAAGATGCCAATGGTCTCGGAAGATGCAAAAATTCGAATCATACTTTTGCCGATCTTTGACCGAAGTTTTATACCTCTTTAAGGGGGTAAAAATAACGAAAAACCAGTTTTTTCCGAAAATGACATCTCATTGAGGACTAGTAACTTCGTACAGAAATCCCCACCTCGCCTTTGCCCTGGGGGCTTTACATTTTGTATAGTGGTTTATCAACTCGGAAACCAATCACCTGCGTAAATTTGGTCAAAATCTGAGGTATGTTTTTTTTTTATCAATTTTCAACTTCGAGGTCAGGTCAGCCCGAGTTGAGATTATTTTTTCGAATTTGAATTTTGTGGGGGTTATAGTTCGGACTCGAAAGGAACATTTTGAGAGGGAAAGAATTCAGCAAAGATGTTCATGTCGAAAAATGAGCGGCATTCTAATATTTGTGCATTTGAAAACCGTGACTGTTTTGTATTTCGTACAACTGGTTTTTGAGCGAAATTTTCAAATTTCCAAAGGCGTAAAAATCTTCCTCACCCTAAAAATACTAAAAAAACGATCTAGAACTGATGAAATTTCATAATGCCTATCAAAAAAAATTCAAAATAAATCATTTCCATCAATTCAAAAATGATTTTGTTTCCTCAGAAAAACAACTCCGAAATAATTCCACAAATTAATCTTTTGTCATTATCCATGAATAAAAATGATACAAATGCAAAAATGAAAAAAATTGTTTCACATCTCATAAAACTAAAAAAGTTCAAGATACAAAAATTTCCCCCGAGTAAAACACAAAAATATCTACAACAAACGTATCCGCATACTTACGAAGTAAAATATGTATTTTCGAAGCTTCCACTTCGAAAATGTACCTCAAATCTAAAGTAATTCCGTCTAAGTAAGTCGAAAGTTGTACGTTCGCTCAAATTCAAACATTTTAAATCTTTTAAAAAATGAATAAATACATTTCACAAAAGCCTAAACGTTTTCTCCCCACAAGGCTTCAGTATATAGGCATGTGAATTGAAAAGACAGACGGAAAATCTCCATTCTGCCATACACATTAGAACACCAAACGATGGCAACAGTATAGCGTTTAAGAAACGCTGATCCTTTAACGAAAAAGCAATTAATTTAAAGCGTAAAAGATTGTTCGAGAGCAAATAATTAACGCCTTTCTTATACAAATGTGTCATATTCAACCCCTCCGACCTTTTTTCTATTTTCGTTTAATCCGAGACGACTTCCAGTTGCAGGAAAAAAAATAGCGCCAGTAACGTTTCGAGGATAATTAAGTTAATGAAAAAAGACGCCGTTCGAGTAGATGAAGCGTAAATTAAAATGCAATCCCTCCTCTTAAAATTCTAGCACATTTTACGTCGCGTCGAGTCGCATCGCGTCCGTCGTTCGGCTACCATCCAACCAACAACGGTATGTAATATGTCAACCATTCGTTTGGTGTTTTTAAAGAGGTGTCATCGCTCTGCCAAATGCTAGGCTCGGAATATAACCTCCTGCTGTACGGTGCAGCAACTTTACCGCATACGTACGCCATAGGTACGTGATGTATACATAGATAGAAGTGTTGAGCAAGTGGCGGCAGGGAGAAGGAGGAGGAGAAAGAGAAGACACCATACGTAACGTTTATCATATTCATCAACTGTTTATTAAAAAATTAACTATCTTCGAGAAAGATGTTAATGCGTTCGCTCGTTATTTAAATGACCGTTATTATATAATAATTAAATTTTAGTGAAATTTTTATTTTATCGTCGATGAATTTCGGTTAAAAACGTTGAAAACCGCCAAATTCACGAGATACCATACGTATGTACATCTTTACATTTATACATACAGCACCACACACATACACTTTTAATACCTCTACTCTACGTATACGAGTTGAATCTCATTCGCGTTTCGCATCGCATTAAATAACCGTGTCCTATTGTAATATTTAAATTCGACGAATAACACTTCGTATTTTAACGAAATTTCAAGTCGAAAAAACATATTACAAATAGAACGAGACGACTTGTTCGTTTCTACGTAAAAATTCCTCCTCACATATAGCAACCTATCGTTACGTTTACCACTCGCCAGCTCTCACCGAGACTCAGCTCCGTCGACGAGATCGTAAATCTATTTTATCGCCGTATCCAACAGTATACGTCAACTGTCAATTATGGCCTGTTGTTCGAATTTCGGGGCACAAATTACTACGGTAATTTGATACTTTGAATGCTTAAACGAGAAACTAACAAAAAGATGGACGAATTTATCTCGTCTAGAAGAATGGAGGAAAAAAATCGCCTAGATGGGGTGGTCTCTTCTTTAATTATACATCGATCGCTGGTCTATCCATCCAATGTAGGTTTCTCATTTTGCTGCAGTTAGTACTTGAAATCATGCTATTAATCGGCTATTTGCGGAATTTTATGACTGCAATTTGAGTATAATACACCAATACTCCCTATTACAGTCCCTGAAGCTATGTCGTGGCTGACTGAGTTGAATTTCTCCTCGTTGTAGGTATAAAGAAGGTCCGAAAATCGTATACCAGCCTACAAACCGGTACCCATTAATCGGGAAAAATTGAGTTTGAAACGTAGGAAGATCATAATTTTATTTTTGTCATTTCGGTACTCGGACGACATAGTATCGATAATAAGGATGACTTTCTTGTTAGTTTTTCCAAGTAAATTTACGCTACCATGATGTGTCAACCATTCACAGTATTAGAAGGGGGCAAATAGTAAGAGACGATACGAAATGGTAGCATCAAGCACCAAAAAGTCTGTTCTTGAACACTCATTGAAGTTAATGACACCTTATTTTGGGCATTGTTACAAGTGTAAAATTTGGTGATGGTTGTGTACTAAAACACGGTATTAATTGAGGTCAAATAGCGAGTGCGGCTCCATTATTGTTTTCAGGGATTTCGATTTATGTGAAAACGACACCAACATCACTAACCTAGGTATTGTCCCAAATTTGGAGGAGGGGGTGCTCCAGGGCCTAAAAACGAAGACGCGAAAGTTCGGTGTAACTCATCTGTGATTTTATATCGACACTTACAGTATATACACAGAATTTCAACTCTTTCGTAATAAATTGTTGTTTGGTATTTATATGAAAGTTACCAACTATACTTAAAATTGAATTTTTTGAACGAAGTTGAAATTTTTTCTAATGTTGAAAATGGTTAGAAAATTACGAATCTGACGTTTACTTATCGCATTTTGACCCTTTACCCCCCCCCCCCACCATGTACCTATACCCACAATTTTGCAATTATGTTCCAACCCCCTTTCGGATTCACAACTGCAGCAATTCAAAAATTTGCTTTCTCAGTTTCTCTCTCCGTAGGGTGGAAAATTTTGAAAAAAATTCACGTTGATAGACTCATTATCCTTCTGAACATGGGGATTAAAAGTATAAAGAACAAATCTTGTGATCCACCATACTCAGGCGTTGAAATACCGAAGTAGCTGTATGTCGTCTTTCAAAGCTTGTATGCCACACTGTACCTCCTGTTAAAATTTGTATCATTAGCTTTGATGATATCAGTTTTAATGTTTTATTCACAATAAATCATTAACAATAAATTTTAGGGACCTAGAATGATCTTAGCTGAAAAGCCG
Organism: Ferrisia virgata; assembly: GCA_900060175.1. Classification (NCBI taxonomy): domain Eukaryota; kingdom Metazoa; phylum Arthropoda; class Insecta; order Hemiptera; family Pseudococcidae; genus Ferrisia; species Ferrisia virgata. The sequence continues at coordinate 25,975 of FIZR01009847.1, read as the reverse complement.
AATAAGTTTATGAAAACTGATCGCGAGATAACCGCATATATCTAAATCGCGTTTCCATGACGTTCCGCATATATACATAAATCGCGCTTCCGCGACATGACAAAGAAAATATAAATTAAAATAACTCAAAAAATAGGATTCGATTTACCAAATAACAACCGATTAGTAAAAATAAGAATTAATTTTTCGAAATTTCTAAAGGGTAAAGCTTGTTAATTGGTCGATTTACTTCAAACATGTTTTCGAGTTCAATTTTACAAGAACGAATACAATTATCGTTACTTCGATAGACTTCGACGATTTTTCCAACTTTCCATGATCCTCGTGGGGTATACTTTTCGCTCTCGACTAAAACAACATCTTCAACTTTTGGTTCGACATCAACGACCTTCCTCTGTTTTTTAATATGATTATTTCTTGAGCGTAGACTCGCCAAATACTGGAACTTCCAAATTTTCCAAAACTGGTTTAAAATCTCTGTTGATTTTTTCCGTAACTCAACGAGTTTGATTTGAGTGCTATTTTTTCCAGAATTAAGATCTGGAGAGAGATTGAATTTTACATTTAATAAATCATGAGGAGATAAAACATTTCGATCATTTTCACCGAGATAAAACTATTGGACGAGAGTTTAAAATTACAGAAGTTTCATATAACATAGTACGAAGTTGATTCGACGAGATTTTACAATTGAAAATAGTTTTCTTTAATGAAGATTTGACTAACGATATTAACCTTTCATAAAAACCACCTTGCCACGAGGCAAATTCTGGTAATAATTTCCAATCAATAGCATAACTAACACAAAATTGTACAATTTCAGGATCCGACATAATTTTTTCGTACGAGTTTTCAAAAATTGTTTGTTTTTTTCAAGCGCTTTCGCACAGTATCTAGATCATCATGTAATAATTTCCCCTCGCCCTTGAAAGCAGATTTTCCAAAAAATTTACCTACTAATAAACATCAATGATTTTTTGATTACACGCTTGTATTATATCATAACAATAATGATTTATGGATTTGTTGGGTAAATTTGCGACGTTCGCTGAATTGAAATTTTATTTGAATTTTACAGTTCGTTTTAGTTAATGTTAGAAACCTGTCATTGTGGTTTCTTATACTCTTTGAACTGATGAAAATAAAATTGGTTCGATTAAAATTACCCATTCGTGCATCAAAACGTCACGATTATCAAGAGGGATATCTACCAGACGATTTTGAAGCTAATTTATCAAGCCTAACGAGATATATGAAGAATAAGTAATACAGCCCAGTTAAAATGGATAACCCTGTCTGAAAATTCTTGAGATCTCCAAAATTTGAGTTTAAACAAATGATATTAACAAGTACTCCTAGGGTCCCTTTGTTCTTATGAAGTTCAACATAGGATACTACAGTAAGAATGAAAAAAACTCAATTTTGATCAAAAATCACAATCAAAACGATAGTCCAGACTTTCAACCTGAATATATGCCCAAATTCCAGTAATCTAATACCACAAAAATTACCTTCATAGCTTTCCTCCAAAGAGTAGCCCCCAGTTAAAAATTGCACCGAACTATTCAAACAGCATATTTTGAGACATCCAGTGAGTATTAAACGCGAAAGGTCTTAATTATGTCTGCAACTGTGCCGCCTCATAACCGAGAACATAAGTTCCCTCCACTTTTCCCAATTCTGTGCATTCCTTCCTCAGACAATCAGGGAAGCTTCAGCGTGCTGCCTTCCGCGTTGAATCCATCCATCTGGTAGGAGAACTTCCTCTGTCCCTTGCTTCTTTCACTTTGCCTTGTACGAAAAGCGACTCCACTGCCTCAGTTCTCATAATACGACCAAAGTACTTGAGGGTGCGGTCGAGTACTTTGGTTGAAATTCCAAAAATTTTGGGTATGTGAAAATCAGGTAATTTTTGACACCTCCTCCCCCCCCCCCCGGTGCTAGCTTTGAGTGAAATTGGTCAAGTTTGGTACCATTTCAACGGAAATTTGGCCAGGAATCTACTTCTACAATCATTTCGTCTCTATGTTGCTTTGTATTCAGATCGTGTGGTGCAAAACTCCAATTTTGAAACACGTCCTATTCCCCCTCCCTCTCCATAAGGGGTGCGGATTGTAGGTTTTAGGTGGTGCTTATTGGCACCATTCCAGACTTTTCCCGCAAAAATCTCGAAGATGACATTTTTGTAAGCAATATTACCTTTTTTAGCTAATTCTCCTTTTTATTGTAGGGAGGCTACGTAAAATTTCGTGATTTTTCTAATTCGTCTTCAAAAAATATCCTTTTTCGTCACACAAGGTTCATTATTACACATTAATAGCAAAATACAAAAAATTTCCTCTTTCGATATTCACGTAAATTTAAAAATTTCAAACCAAGTATGGGCCTCAAAGCATTAAGTCGAAAACCGAAAATTATTTACTACGTTCATTTTAAACGTTATTTCGTAACTTTTCATCTTTACCACTTTCCAAATTAGGCGTACATAACATTGCAAAATAACATCTACAGCAACATTTAAAATCCATGAATTTAATGCTACGAAATTTCTAAAATCATATTCTTTTTCAGTTTTATTATTCCTTTGATAATTTTGTACATTCAATTATACAAAAATCTGTATCTGTATGTTGACGATGCGGGAATAGGTCGTCGCGTTGTTCGCCATCGTGTTTACTCCTCAGAGATTGGAAAAGCTATGGACAAGACATGACGCGATGTAACAAAAGCCAAGATAGTATACACACAGTAATCTTTTGAAAAACTTCGATAATTCGTTTATGAATTATTAAATTCAACTCTGTATTGGTATTCAATTTTTAATTTACATTTTTATTTAATAATAGTTGGTACTGCTACATAAATTTTCGCCGTATAAATAAAAAAGCAGTTTTATAGATTAAACCATGAATATAAAATCCGTCTGCTGCTTTTGTGGAATTCGTTTGGTAAACCGACTGACAGAGGCGTATCTGTTCGCGTAACGCAGATAGAAGGGGAAGAAATTTCTGGTTTTGTGACCATTTTACGAGTATACCATAAGCTCCCTTTTTTTATGGTTTTGAACTCTGTCAAAATGGCAGTTTTTTAATATTTTTAATATTTATTTTATTCGCGATCGCGCTTCCATATCTACTTCGACCGTGTGTCTGGTGTCTGTGCACGTGAAATCGACATCGAAACGGCAAAATTTTTTGACACATTTTGATTGAATCGTTTAGGAAAATGAACGAGCACCACGACATGTACGTCTGGTATCAATTGTTAAATGAGCGTCAGACGGGTGTTGTGAAGGGAAAAAAATACAAAACAATACTTTAAAAAAATCTGCTGTAGGCGTTTGGACGATGTAGTATCGAGTTGTTGCTAAAAAAAAAAATTATAATAATAATGCCGTAATCAGTTTGAAAAGACAAGGTAACGAAAAGTCGGAGAAAAATCTTCAAAAATAACGCTACATTTGTATGTAAGTAGAAAACACGGGTTATGGGGGTACGGGAAGAGGGCGTCATCTCGCTATAACGTGAGTATCAACGCCCCCTTGATACTGCGACCTTTATAAGAGTATACTCGCATATTTACAAATATCAAGATGAATATAACGATGTACACGAGCACACATACGCAATTCTTATATAAATAACAAATAAAATACATAATCAAAAGCTTCAGGCGTATTCGACAAGTTAACAGTGTAATATTTTATTAGTCGATTGTGATACCATCAAACGTACTGCAGATACTAAGGCGTATCAATTTTAGTTTGTTTTTTCAAAAATTGCAAGGAGAGGAGTGAGGATCGGGATCAGCCGCGAAAAAGATTGCGAAATGACGTCGAATGAACGAGGTAAAAATTGCGGTCTCTAACTTGATCCCAAAGGACCTCAATTGATTTAAAAAATCAACACTTATCTATTACTCAATCGAGTAGAAAAACTTCTTTCGAATTTTTTTATAAGATGGAGGAGGAAGGGAATCAACAAATTTTGACTTGGGATCCTAGAATACCATCACAACCATTTTTGGTCATGTCTGATATTAATTATAATTTTTTTTTTTCGAACCAAAAATCATTAGCTCAGCTGGATGCCGACCACAGTCGATTAAATTTAGGAAATAGACTTACACTGGCGGTGGATTTGACAGAGTGGGATTGACCTATGGTCAAAATTCAGTCATGTCCATATTTGGGGAATGGGGTACTGAGGGGCTAAAATCACAAAGTGTTCCTGCTTCAGCCAATTTATAGACAGTATAAAGTTGTATATCATATCCAAAAATCAGCATTGTAGGTCAATTAGAAGGGAATATATGAGGGAGTTTGCCCCTTTTGACCTTGAAAAAGAGCTGTTTCGCTCTTACCTTCCCTCCAAATTGAGCTGAGAAGTTGAAATTTGGTATGTAGATTTAGTAACAACCATAGATGTGCCTTTTAAAAGGTTTCGTCTTTTCAGCCTCGTTGCACTTTCTCACAGCCCTAAAGATGTAGTTTTTTTTTATGTGTTTTTCTCATTTTTTCAGTTCATTTCTCGCATAACTACCCTCTAAATTGAGCTAGGAAATTGAAACTTGGTATAAAGTCAGATGTGCCTTTTGGGGGTTTGACTATTCAGTGTTTGTTATTATGCCCTTTCCTTCTCACAGCCCTAAAAGTCAATTTTTTTTGTCAGTTTTCCTTGAACTGGAAAGTTGAATTTGATATATAGATTTAGTAGGGGTTAAGAACTTTTCTGGGAGGCGATTTTCAGATCGTGGACGCTAGTTGTTAAATCGTGGAATCATGGGGCAAACTGCCGATTTGAAGTCGCACGTTTACTATGTTTACACTACACGTATGCTTAGCCGCCAATTTCATCTCGTTTTCTGAAAATTTTCAAAGGCAAGATAAAGACCTCGCGTTTGACTTTCTACGACGAGTGACCTTTGAAGATTGGGTTATCGGCGGACAGGGATATGAAACCATGGCTTCGGACCATCATATCGTGTTAGAGGGTGCAACCAGAAATCTTAACATTCAAAGCCCCAAATGCCGACACAGCGCAGAACCTGTTCGGTTGCATCACAATCTTTGAAAAAGGTGCAATTGTCCAAAGGTGTGTTCTCCTAGTAAATGAAGTGAGGGAAGCAGCTGGAGCACGTTGCACATGTAGAATTGAGAATTTAAGACTGAACCTTCAGCAGCAGCTGATTGAACCAATGGTCGAGTAGTGCTTTATACATGGTCTACTATGACATATTAATATCAATAAATTCTAACATCTCTTTTTCGATTTTTAAATACATTTTGAAATTTTAAACCAATTTGTGAAGCCTTAAAGAGTCGAGTCTGAGACGCCAAATTTTTACGACGTTCCTTTGACATCTTTCACAATTTTTCTCGTTACCACCTCCAACTTTTGAAAATAAACCAAAATAGAAACGACTTACCGCACTTGTATCATGAGCATCATGAATGAATCGTTAACTAAGAGTAAGTTGAGAACTAATAATTAAAGAAAATAACGAAAGAATCTGCGTGATAGTTTACACGACGACTTGATGTACCAGCCATACAGTAACAATAATGATGATTGTAACAATAAATCGAAACCCATTGTAATAATTGCTGATGGCTCCAGGCTATAAAGATGTACAACTAACCGAGAGAATTGTATAATAGACGAATGACAATTAAAAGTCAAGGCCATTTGAAATAAATATTCGATTGCCGAAATGATTAGTAATAACCAACTTCAGGCTGTTTCGTGGACAAATCATATCTGTACATTCTAGATACATGACTAAAAATGATATCACGCAGCGTATTCGCGGTTACGTGAATATGATCGTAATATCTACGAATACTATTGATGAAAAATCTGATTTTATAATAGGAAACCATTTGACGAAGAATTAATTCGGGTATATTACACTCGTATTACGTTGTACGGTAACATATGAAATATTCCGTTCGTTCATTAGGTTATAGAATACCTCTATGTTTTGCACTTTTAGTCATATTTGTACCAATACCAAATCAGTATTAAGGTTTAAAATAACGAATCACATATAAAATACTACATCATACTAGCTAAAATTTTCTGCGAAGAAATTCTTGGCACAAACTATAACAAAGACGTTGGTAGTATACGTAAAATAAATCTGTAAATGTAATTAAAATAAATAAACTTGAAACGACTCTATATCTTTGGATTAGTCCGATCACGCACGACTTTTTTCTTTTCTTTTCCTTTACTTTCCTTCTGTCTTTTTTTCCTCCTCAATCCGAGTGAAATTAAATTTTTTTCCGCGTATACTATGAAAGTACGTTACACACAATATAACATACATCGTAGCTAGGTATTAAAGACTGGGAAATATCACCTAAGGAGATTATTTTCACGAGTTTAGCACGAAGAATCAAAGGCAACACACGCGAGAAACAATTTTCTTCAATATAGTTTCATATATACACGATATTTACAATCACGGTTTCCAATTGCAGCTCGTGTAAGCGTGTTGACTTTTACGTGCTGTTCGTTGGCATCTGGTAACGGTGATTTTTCCTTCTACTATAGTTTTATTTGCGAGAGATTGAAATGGAATATATAACCGAGAAATAAGGAGGAAAAGGCTGTAATAATATTCGACATATCCGTTCGACTTGAAAAGTAAAAAATAAAAAAAATAAACGATCGTCGATCGTGCATAATTTTATAGGGAATTCATCGTAAAAAAATCAGTAGGAAAACGCTACTATTTTCAGCACCCGCCTCGTAATGTTTCTGACCAAAGAAAACGATACGAGTAATGGTGACTAGGATTAGGAATTTTCGTAGCCCTGCATCGCAATCGTGTAGAGTTGGTCTACTTTTGGGTGGCTGGATTGTCGATCAAGACAGAAGCCAAGACTAGCGGCGATTATCGACTATTCGAAGAAGGCCGCGGAAAAGTAATTATTTCATAGAGTCAAGCAGCATCTGTTTGGAAATGTATCACGTCATTGTGTGTTGCATCAAGATGACGAGATAAGAACTCACTCTTAGCGGGTGGTTTGAAATCATAACCCGTCGAGTAAATCGCCGTATACATATGACTATGAGTACAGCGCGAGGCGGAAATCAAATGAAAGACACGAGACGGCAAATACATGGGAAGAAATTCAGTACAATTGTGCTCGTATGTATTTGTTCACTTGATAAGAAAGTAATCATCAGAAACACGTTGTAGGTGAATTGATTTCCGTTAAAATTTTCTAGTAAAATGGTAGTCGAATCAATTTTTACGTTAGAACATAATCGGGGGAAAGGGGGGGGACCTAATAAATTCTGAGGGAAAATATCACTATACGTTTACACTACTTCACGAAAACATTTCATTACTATTCGGAAATTAACAATATCAACCTGACAAATCTACTCCTCATTCAAAACAAAATTTTCATAAAGCAAATTACTTACAAATTTTTCATTTCATTTCAAATTCAACCAATTATCAAAAAAAAATTCTGTACTTGTATAACTCTTGTTGATTATTTGGCGTCAATAATTAACTAACCCGAACTGAAACAATTACTAAGAAACGTACACATACTAAACCTGGAAATCATGGATTTTTTTCGTACTACTACAGTTGAATTTTTCGGTACAAAAAAATACCAATATCACAACACGACGCCGAATATCATGCAATCATTTTTCACAAAAATGCAATGAAAGAATCCAAACTCGGCTATGCCGACTTACCAGTACCACAAGAACGTGCAATCTGTCGCGTTCTGAAACATTGATAATGATATATTTAATATTTCACATATAATCATCTTAATACGATATATTATTAAAATGGAAATAATGGAAAAAGATTTCTCATCTAAATTGTTCTCGCGACGAGCTTGAACCTTACTGAATGTGACCCGGTATGGACAATCATATGATAGCTTCTGATGATCTGCCGCGTTCTGAGACATCATGAAATAATTCATAACAATAGATTAATACCACAAAACACATAATATGAATTCCACAATTAAAACTAAGTAGATGTATAAAAAAAGTATCGCGATTCCTAATCAGGGATAGGCATAAAAGGTAATTTTAAAGTACATAATTCAGACCAACAAAGACCACAGACCACATTTAGAACCCCGTTAAATCTACTTGTCTGATTAATATGCAAGAAATATGAATCACAGCTTGTGTCTTCACTTCACTAGGACTGCTCGCAATAAGAAAAACTAACCAAAAAGATATATTTTCAGCACTATGGGTGGATGAAATGAGAATAAAAAGGTCGACACCCCCCCCCCGGCTAATAAAATCTAAATACCAAATGTCAACTTCCTAACTCAATTCGGAAGGGAGTTATGCGAGGAACAAAGTCAAAAACTAAGAAAAACCTATCAAAAAAAACCCTCATATCCCCCCCCCCATAATTGACCTAGGGAGACTGGTTTTTGGATTATCTAACCATTGGCTCAAAAAGAAACAATTTTTACAATTTTAACCCTTCACCACCCATCCTCCACCAAATTTGGGCACAACAGTGATTGATTTTGGACAGTATAGAGTTGAGCAAATGTTTTTTAGTTTTTGGGGAAAAAATAAAAATGGTCGCAATGCTCCTCTTGGACCTCATCCGTCATTGGTGAAGAGATCGTAATAGCATGGTTTTCATTGCAAATATGGCATGGAAAATCAGATTACAAATGAAATACTTGTATAATTTCTTACCTAAAATGTTCTCGCGACGAACTTGAAACATGGTACAAACGGAAGCAGAGAGAGCGCATATTGAAAATGGCTACCAAACGGAACAAAAATTGAATAAAAAAATCAGCAATACAATAAAACGCGAATATCATACAAACATTTTTTACAAAAATGCCATGAAAGAATTCAAACTCGGCTATGCCGACTTACCAGTACCGTAGGTGAAATCAGTCGCGTTCTGAAATATGAAATAATTCATAACGAAATATTCGATACTCCGTAAGTAATTATCTTACAACTATGCATTATAAAAATGAAATATATGGCAGAAGATTTCTTACCTGAATTGTCCTCGCGACGAGCTTCAACCTGACTGAATGCGACCCAGTACAAACAATCATATCGCAGCTTCTGATGATCTATCGCGTTCTGAAAAATCACAAAATAATGCCATATTTATATAAAAACGAGATACTACTAACAAATATGAATGAAATACTCGCAATACCTTTTATTCTTACCCAAATTGTTCTCGCGACGAACTTGAAGCCGAATGAATGTGACCGGGCCGTGGGGGTATGGATAATCATATCGCAGATTTTGATAATCCGTTGTCTGCGTTTATTGTAAATGAGAATGCTAAAAAAAAGGATCTAATTTTTTGTATCATTAGAATTGTCAAAATTTCATAATTCACGTGAAAAAAACTCAAATTAAATTCTTTGGTCGTTCGAAAAAATTGAAAGTTTTTTCAAAATCTGGTCACCTTTCGTCACCTTTTTGCACAACTCTCAAAAAGAAACGTACAGTGCGAACGCCCCAGTGTGTTGCATTTTAGAAGTTCTAGCTTTCTCTTGACGATATCATTCGATCGTCTGTTTTGCCGCTTGTAATTAACGATTAATCAGTCAGTTATCAGAATGAGTGTAACATTTTTTTTCGTAATTTCCTTTCGTTTCAAAAGTGCAACTGACAATTTATGAAAAGTTAACTGGATGTACTATGCGGAAAATTGCAAGTTACAGCAACCATTTGTCTTTATTTCGAAGCAGCATAATGCGAAGTTTGTTCTCGGTGTTGTTGAACATTTATCAAATCTAAATGGCAAGAAAGCTTTTAGGTGTTTGGTGTTCGCGTTACCTTTACTGTAGTATATCTGTAATATGCTGTGGTGTAACGAGAGTGCACCTTTAAGTAGTCGAGTATTTTAAATTAAAAAGCTTCGGTCGTCAGCGTGTATGAAGTCTTTTCAGTTGCACTATTTTAATTACATTTCACATTTATTTCGTCTCCTCCACTTTGTAGCCATCTTCGTTCTACGTCAATTTTGCCATGTTTATGAGAATGAAATAGCGTTATTCTGCTTCTTGGATGTATTTTTTTTTCAACGTGTATACGATGCTAAATAGTTTTTGAGGTGGTTTTATTTTACTTTGCTTTGCTTTGCTTTGCTTCGCTTCGCCATACTTTTGCTGAATGTTACAGCTCTTGCTCTTATGTAGGTAGTACGTACATGAGTTATTTCACTTGAAACGAAATTTTTTAGCGGCTTTAAAATTGCTGAAATATTTTACTTGGATGGTGATGTACCTGCCTATTTACCTAAGTAGAAGCCACGACATGGAGATGTGCCAAGGTATGTTTTCATCGTTGAAAACTGAATACCATCATCGTGAAAGTATCTACATGAAATGCTCGTTCAACTTACACGATTTCTCTATTTGGACTTGACGGCGCTATCTTACGTTAGTTACGAATTATTTTCAAAATGAAAGTTATTTTGTTGAAAGATTTCATTAGGGATGCTTAAAACGTATAGGCTTGAAGAAAAAACTGGTGGTTATTTGGTGTGCACCTATTAAATCTTGATCATGTACGATGATTGAGGCATTTATCGGAATCAGGCGAGTTTGATTTTAAAACTAATCTTTGGTGAAAATATTCAAAAAATGTTGAAGACAAAACGAAAGTGGCTATAATTTTTGAAAAATCTATTGTAAGAGAAAAATTTACCCGAAACTAACAATATTTTTTTTATTTTTAATCATTCGGACTCATTTTTTGGTTCAGTTTCTTGTGTCATATTGTCAAATAAAACGAGTCTGTTACAGATTATTGGTTGAGATATGCGGGGCGGGGGGTGGATCAAATCCATTTCGAGTTCTTCCAAGACGCTTATAAGACCGTTGTCAGGCATGTAAAATGAGTATTTGTTTTGGGGCTCCTGGATTAAAATCGGTTATTCGACTCCATAGCAACCAAAATTGCTCAAATTCAGTCCGAAAGCTTAGATTGATAGCGAATGAAATACACCCAAGAATGGAGATGACGTTGTGTCAAAATTCAGTTACATCTAACTTCAAGGGAGGAGGTGCTAAAAGGCAAAAATCGATCGTTATTTGAAACAATTTATGGAAAATCCAAAATTATACAACATCTCAGAATCAGCTTCCCACGTGTTTGAAAAAAGTGATGTTAAGTATAGAGGTTCTTCCCTTGTAGATTTACAAGTATAGATTCGCTGTACGATTCAAATCCCAGTCGGTACTGATAAATAGTTTACTAAAGTCTTACGCGCTTTGTCAACTTATCACTATGTTCACATGATGATAATTCAGAAAGTGAACTTCTAGAACCGGTGCTTTGTTATTGACAAATGAGAAATAAAAAACGGATTAGTGAATAATGGTGGATGTTATATGATTTCTCTGGCCAAGAAATTGTGTAATGTACACCGATACCTATCTCACCTGATGTGAATATTTGATACTTTGGCCAAGTATCGAGTATTGATATCGAGTTGAGGTAGGAAAATTAAAAGAAATCCTTCTTCAGTTTAAGTAAAATTGATAAATTGGTACCTACCGACGGGGAGGGAGGGGAATTTGCTCATTTTTTTGTGCTGAAAAATTTAACCGATGTTTAAAAAAAAACAAGGTTCTTGGTTTTATCAATTTTCGAATGACGAGCGTAAATAATTTTTCATTCGCTTGTTTATTGATCACTACTGACTGGGTAATCTTGAATTGAAAGCGCTATTTGTAGATTTGTAAGCTACTAGCTGCATAAATGTGGCTCAAATCCCCGTAGATTTCGATTGATGGTTGACAACGGAATCCTACAAATTTGCTTTTTCAATGACTCTTCAAGTTCCATTGCACTACCTAACAACAGCGAAAAGGTAATTTTTTTTTCGCTCGAATTATGGGGGGAGTTACCCGGATCCTGATAATCCAGAATTTACAGGTATCGAAAGCAAAATTATGGATTTTTTTGATCAGAAAATTTTTCTTTCTTCAGAGAACTGATTAGGGGATCGAAAAAAATTAAATTTTTGAAACCTAACTAAAATCCAGATTTTGATGAATCCATGTGAAAAAGTACAACTCTGTAGTTTTTTGGGCAGTTTTTGTCGTTTTTCGAGTTTGTTTCTCGCATATTTACCATTCAAATTGCGCAAAGAGGTTGAAATTTGTTCTATAGATTTCGTCAGAGGTCTAGTTTTGCTTTTTGAAAGTTTCGATTTTTTAGTCCAATTACACCCCTTCGAAAGCCCGTCGAAATATTTTTTTGGGTGAATTTCATTGTTTTCACAAGTGTCTCACATGTTCGCTTCCTCTCTCCCTATTGAGCTAGAGGGTTGAAATTTGACACGCAGATCTAGTTTGGGTCTAATTTTTTTCCTTTTACTCGCAAAATACTTTTAGGCTGTATTTCGATCAAATCGAAGCACGTTAAATTGTGCTGTGCCGACTTGGCCTTCAAGTCACGTAAATTTACCAAGTTTCAAACTAGTGTAAGTCTTTCAATTTTGGAGTTCTTTCAAAAAATCAAGGTGTCTTCTAAGGGATTCGACCTTTCAGCTCAACTGCATCCGCTTGCAGCTTTGAGAAATTTTTTTTTTGGGTGTTTTTGGTTGTTTCTTCAATTTTGTTTCTTGCAAATCTCACATGCAAATATGCTGGAGGGGAGTAGGGTTTAAAATTTAGCATATAGGTTATGTTTTTATCGGTTTTCAATTTTCATTAGAGTATGAACCTCTACCCCGACCATAACATTGATTTAGAAGAAGTATTACAGAGCGCTGCTTTGTGCAGCAGAAAGTTGTTAATTTTTTTGAAAAACGACTATTGATGAAACGATTTTTGAAATTTTGCACATTTATTGATTGGATTAATATAAAATCATAACCAAGTAGCACCAAACTTCTACAGCTTCCCAGTAATACTCCCTCCCTATTTTGAGGCGAAATCTAGGCTGGTGATTTAAGTATCGTTTTTGCCTGAATCGAACCCGCCGAACACGCCTCAACAAAGACCTCATTTTGGGTGATGTTTACGGGGTAAAATTCAGTTTTTGGTAAAAACCTCTTGGGTTGCTCTATATTCAACTTGAATTATCCCTAATCGCATTTTAATCATTAAATCTGGAAAGAATTCCTCCACTAGCTACAGTGTGATGCATTGAAATCATTACCTCATCCTCCATAGGCGTGGGGCAAAGTTTCACTTCCTAGCTCAATTTGGGATTTATACTCCATACGAAAACCACTCTAATGATACGAACTTGAAATTCTGGATATTTACAGCTCACAAGGGAGCTACCCAGAGTATTACACGCCTAATGAAAAAATTATTTACAGGCGTGTAACGCATTCAAAATTATCCCTATAGCTAAAATTTCATCCCCAATTCCGGGTGGGGGGAGGGGTGAAATATCAAAAATATCACGAAATAATGAGTCATGTCACCTTTTCCTGTTTTTTAAATTGCATTTTACATTGCTAAAAATCCACCCCCCCGCGCCCCAAGGTATTACACGCGAATTTGGTCAACTACCCCATGTATTGGTGGCCCATATCTAGGGTAGTACGCTGTGAAAAAGTTAGCCTCTTAACGCTGTGTGAATCGAGTTATTTCGTTTTTTGTCAATTTTTCGACATTCCACCCCTCGTAACTCGCCCCCAAGTACAGCTTAGGGACTGACATTTTGGCTGAAGGGATAATTTTGAATGCTCTATAAGCCTGTAAAACATTTTTTTCATTTGGCGTGTAACACTTGAGATAATTCCCTTGTTAGATCAATATAATAACGTACCCAAGGAGCGTCGTTTTATTAAAGCTTCAGTTAGGGCGTCAGTGACACTCCCCTCCCTTCTCTCCAACTTACGGTGTATTTCGGAATAAGTATTTGTGGTGCGTTCAATTTTTTATTGGTCGAAGTTATCGAAATTATGTAAACTGTGCTGTATGTCTCATGCTGAGCACTTTTAACTACCTTTTTCTGATAGAGTTTTGTGAGATGTTGACAACGCTGAACTTTTAATTATCTATGCTAATGCAAACAGGTTTGCCAGCAAATACTATTTCTTGAAGACTTGTAAGGATAAAAGGTTGATCTTTGGCTGAATAGTTGAAAACCACAGAAATCATCTCATTAGGCCTGAGTAGCGTTTTTGTTTTTGCTTTTTTAGATACGATATGGCAAAGAAAACCAGGTTGAAATAATTATTAGCTTGAAATTTTTGTTTGAATCCTTCGGTACTGGAATGATATTAGCGTAACTTGAAAAAGTCAAGTAACTGCTCCCCAGTGCTGGTTAGCGAAAAAATTGCGGAGTACAAAAGGATCAGTGTTTGAAGGCTCTGCAACTTTTGATTTCAAATTCGGTTTGTCATCTGATTTGCCTGGAATTGAAAATTCCTTGAACTGCGTGAAACTAGTGAATGGATGAACGTAATTTGAAAATTTTAATGATGTGGTTCGGGAATAAATTTGTTAGCGAATCGTTATTAGCTAAAACCGAAACCGAATAGTGCAGTGAGAATTATTTGCCAGAAACTTTGGCAAGTTGATAAAAAAAATTGATGGTCAATAGTACCTTTGTGCAGTCTATACTCAACTAAGTATGTAAATATACGAAGGTAATGCTGTAAAGAGAAGGGGCGTGAGAGGGACGTGCAATGCAATTAATTGTACCAGTATTATGGTTAAGTATAACGTAAGCCATCAGCAGGTCATTGCTATTCAATAAGATAATCTTACAGAATAAACACATTATCAAACCAGATTACTCGGGGATTACTTAATAAAACTAATCATTTTTCAATTTTTTTTTCCCTCCGCCGAGGAGAAACGACGACTACGACGACGTCGACGGCGGCCAAGCCGGCGTGGCATGCATTGGCACCAGGCTACGACTGCTTCGCTTGGCCGGCAGATTACTCGTATAACATTACACGATATTTTTATAATTATACCGTTCGAATGAAGCGGATTCAAATCATCAGAAGTAAAGGTAAATGGAAATAAATATAAAACAAAACACGTCATAGACAAGTCCGTCCCATTTTTACTAGTCCCGTCGGACATTCAGGTTCGAGCAGCATTGTAATCAGCATACGCCAGTTAATTCGGGAAATACTTAAGTTGAACGTTCGGCCATCTTGGTGGTCTTTAGCTACGGGAAAGTGACGTCATAGATCACGAGGACTTTTTGATTACTATAATTAAATACCTATTAAGTATCTTATAAAACAAACAAGCCTGGGTTAACGAAGTAGTCGATTTTTTTTACTCTTTTTTTTTTCTCCGGCTAATTTCTTCGCAGACGAAAGAAGAGTGGCTTGGATGTTAGCTCGGAGTCGATTTTGATTCTTGAGAATCTTAAGGATAGGTGAGTCAGAGATATATTGTTGGGTGTATGGAAAGTAGCGAACGAAGGCTGAATAATTTTACAATGGTGATCCCTTTTGGATTTAGTTTCATCTGATTTAAAAAATTGTTTGCGTTCCTGAGCGTACAAATTCTTGCAACCATATGGAGAAAAAATTACTTTCGTAAGACGAATGCGTGATTAGAAAAGAACGCGTCTGCCGTGTACAAACGACAAAAAAATGGAAGATATTCCATAATTAGTTTATTACGCGAGTGTTATTCTATCGACGGCGTGGCGATGGACGATAGTGTCGGCATTCGCGTTAAAGATGATTGTAAAAAAGCGCGTATGGGTATGTAGGGAAGGCTGAAAAGAAATTGAACCGAATGAGAAAATTGAAGCGGTTATTCACGCGATCTTATGCTGATTAAGAGGTACCTAGTTAGTTAGCCTACTCTTCGCTTGCAGTATCTCACGCAGTTTGAAACAAAATAAAACGTATCAAGTTTCATAAATAATGATGGTAAAACACAAAATAGTATATAAATACTCGACTGTTACACTTCATATTTATGCGTCTGGTTTGCGGTTTTCCGCTTTTCACTGTTATAAGTATCCGACTCCCCGATGAGAATGCAGTGTAATTTTGCATTGCAGTGCAGAGAGGCTCCGCTCTTCGGTAACCCCGCAGCTCCAAACCGCATTTATAAATATCAATGTAGCGTACGTTCTGCGTACGTATTACATACTCGGCTAGTATAAGCTGTGTACGTAGATTACGTACCTAGACCTACCTACCTACCTACCTACCTGCCTGCCTGCTTGCCTATACATGAGTTTTAAAGCGAATTTCCTTTTTTAATTATATCTACCTACATGGTGTAATGCATACGGTGTATTTGTACCCTTCAGCGCTTTACCTGCAAAGTGCAATATGTGTGGCGTTCCGTCGTACACAAAACATCGTTCACGTGTGAATCGTATTCGTGCTGTCGATGTTGTTATTATTATGTAGTCTGATGCATGATGATTATGTAACTGTTACATATTTATTTACCGGACCCGTGGTGAATTGGAGATGCAGATGGACCCACATAGGCCTATATTTATTGGCTTAAGTACTTTGTATACGTTTGATTGAGGAGAAAAGCATTTCATTTTTTGTATTTTGCTGAAGAGATTATTCTTTTGACTGAGGTCATGATTTTGACATGTAATATGTTGAATTCCTCCCGGATCTCTTCGTTTGGGATTTCTACGGAAGCTGTACGTAGATCTTTATCAAAATCACGAAAATTAAGGAAACCTTGTTCCTGGAGAAAATTGAAAAGTAAACTTGCATCACTCAGCTCAATATCCGGGTTCTCGCTCATTTTCCTTAGTTCTACAAGTTCGGAAACTTGTATACTGTTACTAAAACCGATTTCTTGAGTACTATCACTTGAACTTAATAATTTCATGACCCAAGATTTTACAACTGAGTTCTTGAACGTAGTATTTTTTAATGCAGTACACACGCCATCGCCTTTCCAAAATGGTCTTACTTCTTTTTCTGAAATGAAACACGTGACAGACCACGTACAAACAATTTTGTGACCCTTATAAACGTAACCATTGTAATTTTTTAACGTCTCCTTATATTTTTCTTCGGAGATCGACAATCGTTTTCGAAGATCGTCCAGTTCTTGGATCAAAATTCAGCCATGACCAAATTTGACGGTGGGGGTGCTGAGAGGTCAAAATTGCAAAATTGCTTGTATCGTAGCCAATCGATACAGAATTCAAAATTGTACAACATACCTAAAAATCAGCCTCCTAGGTCAATGGAGAGGGGAGATAAAAGGGTTTTCCTCTTTTTGATTTTGAAAGAGCTGTTCTTCGAGCTAGGAAGTTGAAATTTGGTATCTGGGCGTAGTACGGGCCATAGTTGTGGTTGGTGGGGGTTTCGACTTTTCAGACTCACTGTACTCTTTCAGGCTCACAGCTACGGAAATGTAGTTTTTCGGTCGGGTGTCCTTATTTTTTGAGTTTTTGGCTCGCATAACTCCGCTCCAAATTGAGCTAAGAAGTTGGCATTTGTTATGTATATTTGGTAAGATGTGCCTTGCGGAGGTTTTGACATTTCAGCCTTATCGCAACCCCTCACTGCTCCAATGAAGCTGTTTTTTTGTTGGTTTTTCCTATTTTTTGAGTTTGTTCTTCACAAACCCTTCCCTCCCTCCCCTCGTTGGTTCCTAGCAAACCCTCCCCCTAATTGGTTCCTCGCAAACCCCTTCCTCCCTTCCCAATTGGGCTGGGAAAATGAAATTAGGTATGTCGATTTAGTACAGGTCGTATATGTGCCTTTGGAGGGCGTTGACCATTTAGCCCTGTGGCACTTGTCGAGTACAAACAACACCTTTTTTGTCATATGTCATGATGAACATTACTTTTGGTATTGACTACCGGAGAGTAACCTTTTTCGAGGGAGGATATATTTTGCATCTCCGTTCATTGCTTCAGTTTATGAGCTCTGGCTCGAAATCACGGATCCAAGTTTCATCAATTGTAACCAAGCATACGATCCAAGAAACAAATCTAAAAATTCCTACAACTGCATATCGATTCAGGGGGTCATCAACTCTTCGTTTAAACGATTAAGATGTATTCGCGTGATTGTCGAACGCTTTTGTCATCGTTCTTCAGCAAGAAAATGAGGCATCCATCGTGAACAGATTTTTTCGTCTCATGAGTGCACCTTCAGAATGATGAGAACAGTAGATTTACATGAATTAATTTTGTGTGTAATTTCTCTTATCGTTACGAGATCTTTTCTTAAGCCATGTTTATACATTGGTCTGATCGGTTGGGAAAGACTTGGTGATGAGTCTATCGTAAGGATCATCATCTTCAACATTCTTACAACCAACTCCAAACCTTACGCACCGCTTGGATATCGCAGAACTATAGACACTGAAACATCAACATAGAAACTAGCGATTACAGCGGTTTAGGAGATTTCTGAAATTTTTTGCCCAGAGTTACTCATGACTTCTCCGTTAGGAGCGCTGTTTACTAATTTCTGTTCAAATTGTTCACAATCTTCATCAGATTCTTCTAAGATTTTTATCTAGAGAAAAAATGACTTCTGCCCAATCACCAGATTTCTATCGAAAGAAAGAAAGAATAATTTCTGATCAGTGACTGTAGAGCCATAATTAGTGACCTGCGCTTCCATAGAGAAAAACCAGCGGATCTCTAAACTGTGATCCTTTTACCCCTAGAGCAAGAGATTTCCATCTTGGTGTTTCGGTGTTTATTTATGGAACGATCGAAAACATCACTAGCATATTCGTTTTGGGACCCTAAAAGGCTATACGATTTTTGGTCATGTCAGATCACTAAAAACTATTTGCTCAGCTTGATACGAACCCAAATCGATCAAATTTGGAAAATATGCTTAGATTGGCGGAGTGGGGTCGACCTCGGGTTCGAAATTGAGTCATTGATGTGCCTTTTTGGATGTTTGGACTTTTCAGTCTGATTGCACCTCACAGCCTCGATAATGTATTGTTGTATCGGGGTTTCCTATCGCAAGCAGTCCTTGCAGAGTGTGGACGTGTGCTGTGGTTTATTTCTTGTAATATGAAGCTGGCATTCTGATTTAACGGAGTTCTAAATGCGGTCTTTGATGGTCTGAATTAAGCACTTTAAAAACACTGTTTAAACTGAAAGTTGACTCAAGAAAAATGATGATCACCGAGCTACATACTTATTAATTGTATTTATTTGCCCGCTGTTACAGATTGAATAAAAATTGCATAATAGAGATGGGGTATAATAACCTGTGCGTAAAAACCACCTAGCATGAGTCAGGGTGACTCACCCTGCATACAATATACTTATCTTATCTCTACGCTTCATACAAGGTGACAGTTTTATATGTATATGGTAGAGTGAAACTAAACAAACACTTTATACCCGTACCACTGATTAGGAAAAGCGATGCTTTTTTCAGTTCACATACCTAATTCTAATATTTCACGAAAATCAGGCAAGCTACACTGTTTTTTTTGTGGTGAAATTTTTGAAATTTCGATTTGTCATGCAAAATGTAATGAGCTTGAAAGATTACTGAAAAGTGTCAGGTCAAAATCTCATTTTCGTTTTTGTTTTGTGAATTTTCAAAGAATTGTTCGGAATTCATATTATGCTGTTACGATTATCTTTAGGAGGAAACTTTGAAAATTCACCCGAGTTCTAAAAATTTAGATGAGAGGTTTTGTGGGTGTGCTCTTTTCAGCTGCATAAGTTTCATCGAAGTTCGTTTTGAATCATCGCGTTTCCGGTCGAAAAATGATCGAAATTTCGAGCTTTTAAGCTTTATTCACTGTGTTTGAAAGCAGTATTATTTTGCTGATCGGCATATTGGTAAATGATGATTTTGAAAATATTAGAACGTACGGTAACCTTTGGGATTGTTTCCCAATTTTAACGTTCTCGGTTTCGGTAAATTTTTCACGGCGGATCTTTTGCACTGGTAGTACACACTTAACATTAACGTTTATGGTCATTGGACAAGGTCGTTCGAATCAGGCGTCCCATTATGCAAAGCATCCACCACAACGGTGGAATTTTCTGTCCAGCATTATGCCGAAACGTGGTTCCATTCACCTCGAGATAAATAATAATCGATCCGGATGCTGTTTTTCTGCATCAACGAACCAGTAAACGATTACGCGAGTGAGGTATAGATCGTGAAATTATGCCGTCTTTTTTAATCTACGGTAGGCCTTATGTCTAATAATTCGCTGTACTTGCTACCTAGGTGTAGGTATTGACCGCAAAACGATACACCTAATGTATATTCGATCTGGTGCCTGGTTGTAGGAAAAATCTTGCGTCAAGGCTGTTTAATAAGCTCGTCCTTGGAAGACGATTTTCTACGAGCAGACTAAATCAGTGAATATCGAAATCGGTATCGCACTATGGACGTACTTACTTGTACGGTGCCTTATGTACATACTACGTATACACATAACGATTCTAAGATAACACCACTTGTTGCACGTTCGAGTCATTTCTCATGCATACGTATGTATAGCACTATACTTACATAATGTAATATCGCTACGAGGAGTTAGTAAGTTCAAAGGTTTTACCGGTTAAATAAAACCACAAGGTCGTAAAAAAAAATTTTCAATTGTCTGCACGATACTAATAAATAAGTTTATATGTACTCTCGCTCATGATTCGAATTCAACTGGGACACTTGTACGTAGACGTATCAAGTATACGGGACGAAGGCAATGTTTTTTTTCGTAACACGCTTAATTATTTCGTATTGTGAAGCCGGCGTCTAGAGGATAGGGAAAAAAAACTAATTTCAAATCATATTATAATTCGGTCTACCCGAAGGTGTAGTTATAATCTAAGTAGGTATACGAAATGTATGGCGCTTTATAGCGCCGATGAAACAAACACACAGGAGCAAGGAGATGAAGTAGAAAAATCTAAAATCAAACCGAGCACGTTTTTATTGACTTCTGTTGACTGACGTGCTATTACACAATAAGCTTACGATGTGCTTGCTACGGAATCAAAAAGCTACAGGGCAAAAAGGTACATTTAACGGAAACAAGACGAAAGTATCGCGTGTATTTTTAAGCATATCTACATATGTACACTTGGTATATACTATATTCATTGATGTTGATCTGATCCAATCACGAAATAATATCTTGGTATTTTGAAAAAAACAGCGAGGTTATGAAAAATATTTCAAGTGATGACGTAAGAAAATAGATTCAATTTTACTGCATTATACTGAATTTAATAAAACCAAATCAGGTATGCGGGAGTTACTTACTACCAAGAGACTTAAATTGTCAATTGATACGATAAAAGAATAGAAATATGGTTTGGAAACGAAGTGGGAAAGATGTTCAATTGTTAAAAACCACACTCTGCTACCATCGCGAAAAAATACTGATTTCATTGCCCAGAATGGTTACTTACTCCCAGGGATCAAAATTGTCGATTGAAGCGATAAAGAGTAGAAATATAATTTGGAAATGAAATGAGGAAAATCTCCAATCGAAGAAAACCACGCTCTGCTACTATCACAGAAAAATAATAATTTCATTGCTCTGAATGGTTTACCATTGCTGAAATTTGTGATGGTGTTGAAGGGTACCAACCGAGTAGGCAGATTTCATGCATGGATGATTAGCTGCATTTGAGGTGATTAGACTGATTTTTCATGTCACATTGTCATTGAAAACTAGGCCATTATGGTATATCAACTTCCGACAGATGGGGGGGGGGGGTACACGAAATTCATTATGGGATTCTTAAAAACCATTACAACTATTTTCGACCGGGTGAGATATTTATTTTTATTTATTTATTTCTTCCTTCCGAAACTGAAAAACATTTGTTTAGCGCGATACAAATAAAAAACGATCAAGTTAGGGAAATAAACTTAGATGGGGGGGGGGTTGACATTCTGGAATGGGGTTGTTCTTGGGTCAAAATTCGGTCATGTTCAAATTTGGATGAGCGGGTGCTGAAGGGTTAAAATCGTAGGGGTTCTGAATGTGGCCTTGGATAATCTGAATTATTTGGTTTAAAATTACTTTCTACTCCTACCATTAATTTTTTCAATCCACATAATTCCAATATTTTACGAAAAACAGGCGGAAAAAGCATAGCTTTGGTTTGCATGAGGAACACTTACAATTATACCCCTGTAAGTATTAACTGATGGCTATTCCTAGTCTTTGAAGTAGTATTAATCGCGAATTCACAAATCTTTTGAGACACTTGAGTACACGACTACACCTCGAGCAAAACTACGATTTACGATTCTATTTCCATAAACGTAGCGCGTATAGGTAAACCTCACACCCGAAACAGTTTTTATAAAATCAACAACTTCGCTGTTGGGAAAATTGCTAGTGTAGTACGCATTATGTCAAATGAATCGAGTCTTATGTGTGTACTTTGTACACACAAAGATCTATTACTAATCGTAATAATTTTAATGTTAGGTATATTTTCGTTGAGTGCGAGTACAGTCGTGACTCTTGAATGTTTACATGAACCATTGGATACCTGGGGTAATCGTTCACCTTCTGCAGAATAGCTTTCATTTCAAGAAATACCTTTGTCTTATATGACTCTATTAGTATTGGGACAGAAGAAAGTGCAGCAAATGAATCACCTTCGAGTTCAAGTTACATTTGCGTGTATTATCGATCCACCGATAAAAAATTTCATATATGTCTGTTGAAAATTCCTCCATTAAGTTGTCGATAAGAATTCGACAATTTTTCTTATTTTTGTAGAAATTTTGTTTTATGGTTAATTGTGCGTTGCAACGCTGAACAGGGTCTCCTCCGCCTCAATCTATGTATTTTTGCTTTTGCATTATAATGTAGATCTACACAGAGTGTTCTTATTTTTTTGTAATTATGGCGTTGACGTTTTTCAAACTCGAAAAAAGTTTTTTTAACGTGATGAAATTTGTGTTGAAGTTTTGAAACTTGACCGTTTCAAAAATGTTCATAGGTTTTAATTATGTGAATTAACGAAGTTGGTTTTGGTATAAAATTGAATTCTCTTCAACTAATTTGTCAAATATTTTAAATAATAATGATACCTATTACGTACGTATTTTTTTTCATCGTATCACGAAGTTTACGTTAATTGAGCTCTCATTGGTCTTCCTGGTTAATTTCTTTCTTTATTGGTAACCTATCCACGATAGAAACATTATTTTACAATCGTGTTCGTTAACGAAAAGCTTCGTATGTATAAAACTATATACTATATCGTGACTGCTTTGACATTTATACGCTTAATATTCGTTAGTTTATCTGTGATAACGGATTCGTTTATTAATTTGTTGTCGTCGATATCACACCGAATTATGTCACCTAATAAAATGGGATAGCTTAATTTCGATCGTTAATTTTATTAACATGCCAAGAGCAGACGTGCTTGGTTTTAAAAGTCATAAAACCGATGACTCGACGTTGTTAAAAATAGTAGTCGAATATTGGTTTTGAGCAAATGATAAATATACTTGCACCCGGAATATGATATAGGTATCAAGATATATGGAGTAGAAAAATGAAAATTGATTCCAATTCATGACTTTATCACATGATGAGACGAATGATATTAATATCGTTTGTATGTATTTACTTCGTGTGAAGTAAAAATTGATGAATTGGATGAATACCATCGTAGGTATTTTAAGACGTATGCTGCACTCGTGTTTGTCTGATGGTTCAAGGGTTGTTTCTTCGAGTAGTTCGGTATCCAACAGCATTGTGCCCTGCGGTATGATGCGATATTGAAATATTATAATTGAAGAAAAAAAAGTATTGTGTTACTCCGTTTGCAAATATGTAAAATGGGATTGAAAAAAAATTGCGTAGTATTGAAATTAAAGAAGCAGCTTACTAGAGGAAAAAAAATACTCATTTTAAAAATTTTTTAGCGTCTTTAATATTGAAGATAGGAAATTTGTCGTTATTATTGTTTTTTTTCTTACATGGTCGAAACTATAATTTGCAAGTTTATTTTTTTTGATTTTTGAAACTTAGAAAATTTGATTAATTACTTGTATCAAAATTCAAAGGTGAGCGTGCTCCTTCAAAAATTAAAGTATGCGACAGATTCGTACGTGGAAATGAAAACTATTTTAGAGGCGCTCAAGTATCAAGGGTGCACAGGCATGCGTAGTTTTGGAAAGGGGGTAAACGTAATTTTAGACGGGGTAAGAAATAACGAATAAATTAAATGATACCCCCTTCCCCTCTCCCAGAAAAAGTCTATCCATCAAAATTGTTTTGAGAATTGAAAATTGTTGAAAAAACTATTAACATTTACATTTTTCAGTCTTTTTTCTCGAAGACATTTTCCCAGAAGATTCAATGCTCCCCCTTGTCTTCCCCCCAGCTTAGGGTCTGTTGACTACACCTCTTGAGAAATCCTGCTTTTAAATGGAAAAAATATATTTTTTGCTTCTCAAGTGATCGATCCAGTGATTAATCTGCGATCGAGTTGCCCCAGAAAAGAACCGGTTAGCTGAAATGGAAATTACACTTTAGTTCGTCACAATATGCGTTCATTTGTTTTTAGTTAATGCTGATGGGGTAATCTGATTGGTATAGCTATAGATCTGTAAATTCCGTAGCTATGGTTTGAATCTCAGTCGAACGAAAAGGGACATGCTGAAATCGGAGCTTTGGCGGGGAATTTTGCTTTCTTAGTGTATTGGAAAATTTAGCTAAAATTGTATAAAAAAAAAAAAAATAGTAATGTTTTTTGTCTTACGAATTTTGTGGAGAAGGTGATAAGAATTAGACTAGGTAATTTGATTGATGAAGTTTTAAATTTGTTTACTGAATAGCTGATCCCGGTTGACAGTTGATAAGAGTCCTACAGAGCTGCTGCCTCAGTAATCTCGATAGCGAGACTTGATGGCTACCGACATGCAATGCAATCAAAACAAAATCATTTGTTCGAATTGCTTTTCACGTTGGCGAATCCTGAAAAGTCCACTGTCATCATAGATAGGCTGAAACGTAACTGTACGGCATGCGCGCCTTGTCAACCTCAACCTGGTATCTTCATTTGGTAATAATTAAAAAGTGAGCTTCTGGAATTTGTGCTTTAGATTAGGGTTTTGATCATGTTTCTTTGGAATAATTCGACTTTTTTGTAAAAAAGAATGATGTACTTTGTCTCACAATTTTTCTGGCCAAGGGTATGAAATAATATAGGTCAATTTATTTTTGTTATTTATCATTTAGGAAGTGACCTAACTTGTGTACTGCTTTTAATCCCAATCGATCCCGATTGAATGTTGACAAGAGTCCTACAGAGCTGCTGCCTCAGTAATCTCGACAGCGAGACTTGATGACTACCCACATGCAATGCAGTTGCTTTTCATGTTGGCGAATCCTGAAAAGTCCACTGTCATCATAGATAGGCTGAAACGTAACTGTACGGCGTGCGCGCCTTGTCAACCTCAACCTGGTATCTTCATTTGGTAATAATTAAAAAGTGAGCTTTTGGAATCTGTGCCTTAGATTAGGGTTTCGATCATTTTTGTTTGGAATAATTCGACTGTTTTGTAAAGAAGAATAACGTACTTTGACCCACAATTTTTCTGGCCAAGGGTATGAAATAATATAGGTCAATTTTTTTTGTTATTTATCATTTACGAAGTGACCTAACTTGTGTACTGCTTTTAATCCCAATCGATCCCGGTTGAAAGTTGGCAAGAGTCCTACAGAGCTGCTGCCTCAGTAATCTCGATAGCGAGACTTGATGGCTGCCCACATGCAAGGCAACCAAAACAAAATCTATTGTTTGAGTTGCTTTTCATGTTGGCGAATCCTGAAAAGTCCACTGTCATCATAGATAGGCTGAAACGTAACTGTACGGCGTGCGCGCCTTGTCAACCTCAACCTGGTATCTTCACTCTGTAATAATCAAAAAGTGAGCTCCTGGAATTTGTGCTTTAGATTAGGGTTTTGATCATGTTTCTTTGGAATAATTCGACTTTTTTGTAAAAAAGAATGATGTACTTTGTCTCACAATTTTTCAGGCCAAGGGTATGAAATAATATA